>JASAOO010003263.1:0-33374 GCA_030849075.1 Zelonia costaricensis | reverse complement strand
CGAAGTCCCAGCTTATCCCGCTCCAGTGATGATGTGTGTCGACGCTATCTGTCTTTCGAGCCGACCTCTTGTTGTGATATCCGGGACTCGGCTCCTGCGATGCCCCAACTCGGTCCAGAAAAAGTGAATAAATTGACTTGTGTCTTTGAGAGCCGGCGCACTTCCAACCGACGCCTGCCGCAGCGCTGTCGCCTCTGCGTGGCAAGAGGCCACGTCGGCGTTGATGCGACTAGCCTTGCGCGCACATCTTCCCAGGCGACACACCCCTCTCACCATCGAACCCGGGTCCCGTCCTGTCTCACGCTCCCGCTCCGTCGCGCACCTCTTGATGATCTCCTACTCAATTTTGCTTTTTTTTTTGCTCCTGGTCTCTTCTCGCTACCCCACAAACTGGGTGAATCCACACTCGCTTGTTCTGTCCAGTGCCTAGGCGCACACTTTCAAGCCCAGCGCAGTCCTCATTGGTCGCTGTCTCGAGTACTCTCACAGCGGTAACGTGCCAAGGTGAGTCTGCGGAGTCTTGTTAGATCTGTGCCCCTTTTCTTCTTTCGTCAAGTAGACCGCACGCAACTGCCGCCGCGTTCCGCGGTGAGCCAGACACCATCGCTCGCGTACTGGTGTGTGTGTGTGTGTGTGTGCGTGTGTGCGTGTGTGTGTTGGCCTGTGCATGTCTGTCTGACCCGTGGCAGTCTGCAGTACTCGCT
The DNA here is from genome assembly GCA_030849075.1 of Zelonia costaricensis. Classification (NCBI taxonomy): domain Eukaryota; phylum Euglenozoa; class Kinetoplastea; order Trypanosomatida; family Trypanosomatidae; genus Zelonia; species Zelonia costaricensis. The sequence continues at coordinate 32,670 of JASAOO010003263.1, read as the reverse complement.
CTACCATCGGCACACCGGCGCGACTACGTACTTCCATGCGCCGAGGCAACTTGACCTTCGCCACACTCCAGCGAAGCCCCTTGCACGCGCCGCCTTCGCGGCTTTATTCCTCGCCGAAGAACGGCGCTCTCGCTGTTGCACCTCCATCTCCTTCTCCCCCTCCCTCCTCGCCTTCCCACCACCACCACTTCACCCTTCTTCGTCTCAGAGTTCGAGCACCACATCACGCAGTGCCTCGGCAACCGCTCCCTGTCCTGTTCTTTTCCTTCCTCTCCTATAGCGTTGGGCCAGTCCTGTCGCAACTGCTGCTCAGCTCCATTTGTGTGTGCCACGCGCCGTGTCTTGCGTGAACGACCGTTTAGCGACGCGCTGTCGGTCCGTCCCGCATCACTCACTCGTTTTCTGGTTGTCGGCTGTTTGTGTGCGTTGACGCAGCTGGTCCTCTCTCCCGGGCACCTTGTTGAAACTCTCCGTCTCGGCCACGCTGTGCGGGTTTGTGTGTTTTTGCTCTTGTCGTTTCCCTACATCGGCGTCACCGAGGCCTGTGCCGCCACACCTCCGCACGCTTTGTTTTTGTGTGTTTGTTTGTTTGTTTGTTTGTTTAATTTAGGCCCCATCTTTCCCACTTCTGGTTTTCCTGCGTCTTCTCGGCTTTCATCGTTGGCGCTTTGGCAAGCGTGTTTTAGGTATCGGGCGCGAGCGGAGGTTGCCGCTCGTCACAGACGCGTAAAGGGGGGAGAGGAGCGGTTCTCCTTCTTGTTGAGGGCCTGCGCCCTTCACTCACACCCTCTGCGCCAGTGTGTGCAGGCCCTTCAAACGGCGCACACCGTGTCTTCTTTTTTTGTTGTTGCTACGCAAGCGGGCGCATATCTATACACCTGTAGAGCGACTTGGCGCGACCGCAGATGACGTCGGTCGATTCAGAGCGCCTGGCAGCCTCCATTCGGGCCCTCGCTAGCAGCCACGATGAGCGCATCGCCTTTGTGACGGAGGGTGTGAAGCAGGCCAAGGAGCTGCAAGGCAAGAGCGTGCAGGAGTACGAGACCGTCGTCTCTTCGCTCCTCGTGTGCCTTGAGAACTTCGAGGTGGTGAACGGGACGTCCCTGGACGTGCTGTGCGAGCTCACGGTGCTCGACATCCTGCTCAGCTTGGACCTGTCTGCGATTCAGCTCTCGCAGTGCAACAGCTACCTGCGACTCTGCCTCATGGCCGTCAACGAGATTCCTGTGGCTGTAGCGGCGGCGAAGACGTTTGCCGAGACGCTTGGCTACAGCATGACGACAGACTTTGTGCGCGCCCAGATCGGCGAGACGCTGGAGTGGATCGCGCTGGCTGACGCGAAGTCCGTGCCGCGGCGCGTGTGTGGCATTCTCGTTCTGACGGAGGTGGCGCTGCGGATTCCTATGGTCATTCTCCCGCGCCTCTCGGAGGTATTCGAGAAGGTGTGGGACTGCCTGGCGGTGCACGACGAGGAGGTCCGCTCCCGCGCGCTCTGTCTTTTCACGCTGTGCGCAAAGCTCCTCGTGAACCGCCCCGCCGCGGTCCGCGCTGCCACGTGTGACGCGCTGATGCAGCACCTCAAGACGAACCTCTCCTCCAGGTCCAAGGACAAGCGCATTGCTGGTCTCCTAGCGTTTGAGCCGATTGTCATCAACTCCATCGGCACCACCAACCTTCGCTATGAGGACCTCGCGGTTCTGCTTGTGCCGTACATCGTCGGCGCCGGCGCCGCCGTCAACGCCGACACGCGCGAGCTGCTCTTCCGCTGCCTCGTTGTTCTCTGCCGCTTCAACACGCCACTGTTTGTCACCAATCAGCTGAAGGACGCCGTGCGCTTCGCCCTCGACTCCGTCAACCGCAACATCCAGCGCAACACCGCCTTTGAGATGCTCTCTGAGATTATTCCGATCGTGGGCAAGGTCGAGTTTGCGCCGTTCGTGGACGAGACGTGCGACGTGATCCGGCGCATCTTCGAGGAGTCGACGAGCCCGTGCTGGAAGGCGCTGCAGTGCTTCTCCATCATCTGCAAGGAGTGCAAGCCGGCCAAGATGGAAGAGTACGTGGATGCCTGCATCGAGAACGTTTTTGTGTGGGGCCTGTCGGCGGAGCTCATCGAGTGCATGCGGGCCATCATCGAGTCATCGAGCCCGCAGTACCGCGCGAAGCTGGAGGAGTCGCTGCTTGACATGATCTCCGTCACGCTGTGCGGCCTGCCCTTCCGTCAGCAGATGGACGCGCCGCGTGTGCGTGAGAGCTCTGCCGATGTCGGCGCGTCAGACTACCAGATCTCGGTCGCCCTCAACGCCTTGATGCAGTTCGGCTTCTCCAACTCAGAGCTCATGGGCGATTTCCTGCGCGTGTCGGTGCTGCCCTTCATCGACAACAGCAGCGTCGCCGTGCGCAATGCCGCGATCTACACGATTGTGAAGCTGCTCATCCCGCCCGGCGAGAAGGGGGACTTGAGCATTGCGCGCCGAATGTGCGTCAACAGCGTCATCACGCGCATGCTCGTGGTCGGGCTCTCGGACCCCAACCCGGTGGTGCGGCAGACCATTCTGAGCGCCTTTACAGAGGACTTCTACCCCTACTTGAGCGAGCAGCAGTACCTCTTCCGCTTCTACTCGGCCCTCGGCGACGAGTCCATCAACTGCCGCGTGGCGGCGACGGAGCAGCTGTGCCAGATGATCCGCTACGACCCGTCGCACATCCTTCCAGCGCTGCGCGAGGAGATGGTGGTCATCTTGCACTTCATCGCCTCCACGTTCAACCTGGACACGGTGCAAAACGGCTTCCGGCTGCTGGCGGCGATTGCGATGCGGGCGCCGCAGCTCGTGGTGAACTTCACCGACGGCATCCGCGAGGCGCTCGTGCCGTACTTCAGCACCCTCTCCATCCGCTCCGGCATCCTTCTCTCCTTTCTGCACTGCTGCACCGCCGTAGCGGCGGCGCTGCGCAAGTTCGGCACGGCGCCGCTGTCGTGCAAGCGCGAGGTCGCCCTCGTGTGCGAGCTGCTCGACAGCCTGCCGGCCGACCGCTCCTACCACGCCATCCGCCTCTCCTGCCTGCGCTTCCTCTCCACGACGCTGACGCCGCTGATGGAGGGGTTGCCGCCCTACGCCCTCTACCCGCAGCTCTTTCAGCAGCTCTGCACGGTGCTGAACCGGACGGAGGAGAGCATCGACATCCGCCTCGAGGCGCTGCGCTGCATCGGCATCGTCGGCGCGCTCGACTCGCACGTGTTTCAGTCCTTCAACCAGAACGAGGAGGAGAAGGCCGGTGGGATGACGACCGTCGTGGTCGACCGCGTGACGCACGTCAAGTGCTGCCGCATCGTCCTCCGCGCCGTCGTGGCGCTGCTCGACCCGGAGAACAAGCGCTCCGCCGGGGTCCGTGAGGGGCTGCTGCGGACCGGCGTGCAGACGATGCTGAACATCTTCGAGCGTGTGCCGTGCTCGAAGAGCGAGATCGGTATCGTGATTGGCCCGCTGGCCCGCGTCATCCGGCAGCTCCCTGGCGGCCGCCTGTTCGCGACGGTGCTGTTCGAATTTTGCAACATCATCCGCTACGCCGGAGCCGTGGTGCTCAACGACGTCAACGAGATTTACCGCGTGTTTGACAGCATCTGGGAGTTTCAAATCAACTACCGCTTCCTCGCCGTCCGCATGCTCTCCTTTGTCGCCAACTTCGAGGCGTCAGGCAACCTCCACTACGGCCAGCAGCACTCCCGCATCCTGCCGCAGCTCTTCGACACCCTCAACCGCGCCGACGTGCGCGCCGACCTCAAGTACGCAGTGCTCGAGTACATTGTCCGGCACGTCGACTCCCTGCAGCCGTGCACGGAGGCGGCGGTGGACAACCTGCTTGGCGCCATTCAAAACCCCGCGAACCCGCTCGACTTTGTGATCCACTGCGTCGTGACGCTGAAAGAGATTTGCCTGAAGCTGTACGTCGACGAGCTCGTTGGCGCAATTGTGCGGTGCCTGCTGGCGTGCCTGTCCGTCGACCTGGCGCGCAAGACGCGCGGCCGTGACAGCGCGGCGCTCTTCAACAACATCATGAGCGTGTTCTGCGTGCTCATCGAGGAGCTGCAGGGCAACTTTCTCAAGCACTCCACGTACGTTGTGCAGGCGCTGAAGAACTACCGCATCTCGAACACGGAATTCGGCTTGATGAACAACCGCGTGGCCAGTGGGCTGCGCTGTGCCCGCAGTCCGGCCGCCACCCAGCAGCAGAACGCGGAGGTGACGGCGCTCCTGAAGGCGTGCGAGTCGGTGGTGATGAAGAGCATGTCGCGCATGGGCGAGGTGTGGAGCTACGCCACCCTCAACGACGGCAGCGGCGGCGACGCGGTGGTGTCCGAGGAGCGGACGATGCCGATCAACGAGCAGCGGCTCATCAACCCCATGAAGGTGGTGCCGCTGACGAAGGAGGAGTGGATCAAGTGGGCGGATCAGTTTGCCATCACGGTGCTGCAGGAGTCGCCGTTTCAGGTCTTCCGGTGCACCGCTGTGCCGATCGGCATCAACGCCGCCCCGCTGGTCGAGAAGTCGCCGCAGTTTGTGCAGGACACGCTGCAGATTGCGTTTCGCTCCCTCTGGAGCTTTGCCAGCTCCTCGCTGCAGACGGCCATCACGGACTTCTTTCGCGAGTCGTTCCGCCAGGCCATGGTGTCGACGACGGTCCCGGCCGAGGTGGTCACGACGCTGCTGAGCATTGTGGAGTACATGGACCACGTCGGCGAGGCGCTCTTCATCTCGTACAACGACTTGTCAGAGTGCGCGTGGAACCGCGGCATGCTCGCGAAGGCGCTCTTCTGGCGCGAGGCAGCCTACCGCGACGACCCTGTCGGCACGGTCGAGTCGCTCATCTCGCTCTACAGCGAGCTGCACATGGTCGACTCCTCCGTTGGCATCCTCAACATGGCCAGCGAAGAGCAGCGGCGCAGTCTCCTGCAGACGAGCTTGGTGAAGCTGGCCCGCTACACCGAGGCACTGCAGCTGACGCAGCAGGAGATGGAGCTGGACGCCGTGACGTCGGCGGCGAGTAGTGGCGAGAGCTTCTCGCGCAACTACGGCTACAAGAACGGCAGCCGCTGCTGGCCGCGCATGCTGCACTACACGACCAACAGCGACGTCACGACGTCCTTCTCAAAATCAGAGGAGGCCGTCGGACGCGACCGGCGCATCGAGGTGAATGCACGGCTGATGCTCTGCTTGAGCGAGCTGGGCGAGTACGACAAGGTGCTGGAGCAGTGGGGCACGATGCTGCAGAGCTGCAAGGACCACGAGGCCGACGCGGACGGGTCGCACGTGCTCTACTTCGTCTCCCAGTACGCCGCCGACGCGTCGATCCGGCTGCAGTCCTGGGACACCCTCGAGAACGTCCTCGAATGGCTGCCGCCCGACGCGGTGCTCTACCACGTCGCAAAAGCCTCGCTGGAGGTGGTGCGCGGCAACTTCGACGCGGCCCTCGTCGCCGTGACCGAGGGACGCAAGATGTTGCTGGAGGACTTGACCAGCCTCCTGCACGAGTCGTACGCGCGCGCCTACGAGGGCCTCGTCGTCGCGCAGCAGCTCACGGAGGTGGAGGAGGTGATCATCGCGAAGCAGACGCAGAAGGCGCTCAGCTCCGCGGCGCACATCCCGCACCTGTGCCACCTCTGGGAGCAGCGCATTCGCATGATGAACGCCACCGTGCCGACGTGGAAGCAGGTGCTCGGCATCCGCGGCTTGCTCGTCTCGCCCCACGACGACGTCAAGACGCGCATCCAGTTCACGAAGCTCTGCCGGCAGGAGAACGCGCGGCAGCTGGAGAGGTTCACGCTGGACGAGTTGCTCGGCGTGTCGAACCCGACGCTGGAACAGCTCACAAGCCGCTCGGCGAACCCGCGTGTGGTGATGCAGTACATCTCGTATCTGTCCGACACCAACGCCCTTGGCCCGGGCAGCACCTTTGGGACGGAGAGCGACCTCATCAAGAAAATGATCGACACGCACACCAAGGCAGAGAACTCGGCGGTGCTGGCACGCGCGTACACGCGACTGGGCAACAAGGTCGATCTCATTGAGTCGGTGCAGTGCTTCAAGGCGGCGACCCTGTACGATCCGCAGTGGTTTGTCGCGTGGCGCCGGTGGGCGGAGGCGAATGCGGAGCTGCTGCAGACGAAGAAGGGCGACGAGACGTGCCGCAACGCGATTGAGGGCTTCATTCGCAGCATCCAGCTCGGCACCTCCGACTCGACGCTTATCCAAGACGTGCTGAAGCTGCTCACGCTGTGGTCAACGCACTGCGACCGCGACCACAACCTACGCGAGCTGCGCGAGCGCGTCTTCGACGTGCCGTCGCGTGTGTGGCACCTCGTCGTGCCACAGCTTGTGGCCCGGCTGGACACCGGGTCCGACGACAGCTGCCGCCTCGTCGCCGATGTGCTGACCGCCGTCGGCTACGACTACCCGCACACCCTCGTGTACCCGCTGAACCTGTGCACCATGTCCGACTCGGAGCGGCGCAAAAAGTACTCGAACGAGGTGCTCGCCAAGCTGCAGGAGCGCTACCCCGTCATTGTCCTGCAGGGCCGCCTCATGATCGACGAGCTCATCCGCGTCTCGGCGCTTCTGTACGAGCAGTGGTACGACAAGCTCGAGGCCGCCGCGACGGCGTTCTTTGGCCGGCGCAGCAAGGAGGAGATGGTTCGCACGTTGCTGCCGATTCACGAGACGCTGACGCGGGTGCCGGAGACGGTGGTGGAGTCCGAATTCTTGTCCAAGTACAGCAAGCGGCTGACGGAGGCGCGTGAGTGGCTGCGCTCGTACTCGGCCTCGCGCAACATCGGCGACATCCAGTCAGCGTGGAAGCTGTACCACAGTGTGTACTGCGACATCGACGACCAGATCAAGTCCAGCGACACGCTGCAGATGCAGTTTTGCAGTCCGAAGCTGTTCGAGGTCCGCAACCTGTCCATCGGCATCCCCGACGCGAGGCCCATGCGTGGGGAGTCGATCGCGAAGGTCAACCGCTTCCAGAAGGACATCATGGTGATTGCCAGCAAGCAGCGTCCGAAGCGGATCGGCGTTGTGACGGCGGAGGGAAAGTCGCAGAAGTTCCTGCTGAAGGGTCGCGAGGACCTGCGCCTGGACGAGCGCGTCATGCAGCTCTTCTCGCTCGTGAACATCCTCATGCAGTCCGACTCGCGCACCAGCAAGAACTTCGGCTTCCAGATTCAGCGCTACTCCGTCACGCCGCTGAAGGACAACGTCGGCATTATTGGGTGGGTGGACGGGTGTGACACGCTGCACGAGGTGGTGAAGCACTTTCGCGAGCGCAAGTCGATTCCGGTGGAGCTGGAGATGCGGATGCTGGACCAGATCATCACCTTTGACAACTCCAAGGCTTACGACTATCTCACGATCATGTCCAAGGTTGAGGTGATGGAGTTCATCGGCGACCACACCTCCGGCCACGACATTCGCAAGGCCATGTGGAACACCTCGCCGAACTGCGAGATTTGGTACGACCGGCGCCGCATGTACACGACATCGCTGGCGAACATGAGCATCGTCGGCTACGTTCTCGGCCTCGGCGACCGGCACCCGAACAACATCATGCTGCAGCGCACCTCTGGGCTGGTGGTGCACATCGACTTTGGCGACTGCTTCGAGGTGGCCATGACACGCGACAAGTTCCCCGAGAAGGTGCCGTTCCGCTTGACGCGCATGCTGCGCAGCGCGCTGGACGTCTCCGGCGTTGACGGCGCCTTCAGGGCATGCGCTGAGACGGCGATGTGCGTGCTGCGAGAAGGCAGTCACAGCGTGCTGGCCCTTTTGGAGGCCTTCATCCAGGACCCCCTCATCTCGTGGCGGCTGGTCAACCGACCGGGACAGGAGCCGGAGTCCTCGAACGACCACAAGACCATCGAGGAACAGGTCAACATCGCCAACATGCGCAACGGCGTGTCGGCGGCGCACGCGGAGTCAATCAACGGCTCGATCGGACAGCGCAACACCGGATCCTTCAGCGTCGCCAAGCACCTCTTCGGCGAGGAGGTGGATGTTGTCCACCAGGGAGTCTTCATCTTCAACCGACTTAGCTCCAAGCTCAAGGGCCTGGACTTCATCTCCGAAGAAACCGACCCCCTCGACGCGCGCACGCAGGTGGGGCAGCTCATCGAGGAGGCAACGGACGTCACGAACGTCGCGCAGTCGTGGTCGGGATGGTACCCATTTTGGTGAGCCTAGCCGGGCCCCGGGTGCGGCGCGCGTCCGTGAGCAGTGGCGCCACCAGCCATCGAGCAGGGTAGAGGTGGCGCTGGGTGCCTCTCTCGGTGGCGCGCGCCACATCTTGTCCGTTGTGGTGCTTTCCTTCCTTTTTCTAGTTCTCTTTTTCGTTGTCACGATCGTGTGGGGCATCACCGTCTGTGTGGTGTGTTGAGTTTTCCGTTTGGGCGGTGACACCGACGGTCGCCGTTCTGCACCTGTCCCCCTCTCTCTCCGCGCACGCTCACCAGTGCGGCAGGAAACAAACAAGCACAGACACGCACGCTCACACACAGAGACAAAGAAAGCAAGACGCACGCACGCTTACACCGGCAGAAGTGAGATGTGAACTGCGGCGGAGCCGCGCGCATCTCCGCTCACCACAGCAAACCCCGGGAGGGGACGCGCAGTGAAGCGTTCGACACACTTCCCCGCTCTCCTCCCTTCTCCCCCCCCCCCCCTCCGTTCTCTCGCGCGCCTGCTTGTCTCGTAGTTGGCTAGGGCGCCCTCAAATGGTAGGGGTGGGTGGGGGGGGGGGTCAAGGCGTGGAAGCGATGCAGTGAGAACGCATCGCGCGTTCTCATCTCTGCCGCGCCTCAGTAACGCTCTCCCGCGGGGTAAGAGAACAGGGTGGGGTGGCAATGGTGCAGACCGAGCTCACAGACGCCCACAATGCCACCTCAATCCCCCCCCCCCTCCCTCCCCAATGGGCCCTCTACACTCTTCCAACTATTTCCTCTTCTTTCTCACGGTGCGGCTCTACCTTGCCCCACCCTCGAGCAGACGATTGCGCCTGCGTTTGCACACGTCTCAGTGCCTTCTGTCAGCTGGCGCATCGACCCGTGGTCTGTGGCGCTGCTGCGAACCTCATAGAACTTGTTGTGGTGGCTTTCTAGGACACCTACCGCAGACACAGTCACGACACACTCGCACGCACGCACGCACGCAGGTGGGTGAGCGTGGTCGCGTGCCATGGCGGCTCTAGGCTCAGACGTGCAGGCCACCAGCGTGGAGCTGGTTTCGGTCATCGAAAAGATGAAGGAGCGCAAGACGTGGCTCGACGAACAAATCTCCGCGGAGGAGGTGGAGTGTGAGCGACTTTCGGCGGAGATGCATGCGATGCAGGAACGCCTTACCGCCCTCAAGGCGAGCTTGACAAAGAAGCAGGCCGTCCGCACTGACCTGGAGCGGACCATCTCGGAAACCTACGCCGCCTTCAAGAGCATCCTTGACGCCTCCAAGAGGCTCCTCACGACGGCGAAAGAGGAGTCATCGGTGTTCAAGACACAGATCAGTTAGACAGGCACCACGGCGGAGCACGCACGAGCGTTCTGCTCCAAATACACATGCACCATACACAAAAGGAAAGCAAGAAACACCCGTCGAGCTAAGCGGTGCTAGACGGCGAGGCGAGAAGATGCAGGCGTAACACCGCAGAAGCGGTCTCGCTTTCACTCCTCCTCCTCCCTCCCCCTCCCTCCCGAGCCGCATTGGTCCTGGCTTGACCTCTCCGCACGCTTTACCGCCAGCCGTATCAGCAGTGCACCCGCCATCGCGCGTCGACTGCAGCCAGAACCGCAGCCCCGCGGCCAGCGCACCATTCTGTTGTTGTTGCGCGAGCAGGTGACGAGAAACCAGGACTCACGTCAAACTGCTCGCCGCCGCCGCCGCCTTCGTTGCCTCTTTTCAGCTGCTTCAAGTCCCCTTGTTCCCCACTCGCTGTCTTCTCCGTCGCCCTTGCCCTTCGAACCTCATCACCTTCAAGCAACCAAACCAACAGCAACAACCCACCGTCGAACACAGTTTATGCGCAGCCGCGCGATCAGCATCCACTCTTTGCTCCCATCCTTCCCCCCCCCCGCCAACCCTCCACCCCCTCCTTGTTACCAAGGGGCTTCCTCTACAGTCTATCCAGTGCCTGTAATCCGCACGTGAACAAGGGAAAGCAACGCACCGCTGTTTTTGGTGTAGCTTCTCTGTAGTCTCCGACACTGCTGCTCATCACGGCGGCTTCCCACTTTCCTCCCCCGCCTCACTCTCCCCCCGCCCCACCTGCGCCTGCACAGGGATTCTCGACCGCGCTCCACACCAAGAACGTGGTGCTTTGAGGATTGCGTTTTCAGGCAGCGCGTGCAGATTCAAAACGCAGAAGAGGGCGTGCTCTTTTCTTCCCCTTTTATCACGAACGAGGCAGCGGAAGCTACTTGCTCGGTAGAACCACCTCTCTTTCCTCAGCACAGTTTGCGTTGCCGCGCACCGAACCCGACAAGATGGCTCAGCCACCGCAGCGCGTGCTCGCGCATCCGCAGACGATGCAGCAGCTCCCACCGCAGGCGCAGCAGCTGCAGGCCCAACACGCAATGCAGCAAGCAGCCCAACAGCAGCAGCAGCAGCAACAGCAGCAGCAGCAACAACAGCAGATTGTCCGCCAGGACCCTAGTCAGTACCCCGACGTGGTGCGTGAGATGTTGATGCACATTCAGAACCTGTACAGTCCCGACACGCGTGAGCGCGCCATTCTGATTCTCTCAAAGAAGCGCGAGAAGTTCACCCTGCTCGGCCCCACGCTGTGGTACAGCGTCGGCGTCATGGCCATTTTCCTGCAGGAGATTGTGTCCATGTACCCGCTGCTCAACACGCCGTCGTCGGCCGCCGTGAAGCCGATCATCAACCGCGTCAGCAGCGTTCTCACGTTGCTCCAGGTCATTGCCCAGCACGACGCCTCACGCCGCCCCTTCATGGAGTCGAACATTTGCCTCTTCCTCTACCCGTTTCTGCGCGCCACCCCCGCAGAGCGGTCTGAGGTGCTGCGCCTCACCTCGCTCGGCGTCATTGGCGCGCTGGTCAAGGCCGACGACCCCACCATCATCTCGTACCTCCTGAACACCGAGATCTTCCCGATCTGCCTCAAGATCATGGAGCAGGCTATTGAGATTTCCAAGATCATCTCGACCTTTATCATCCAGAAGCTCCTCATGTCGGACCAGGGTCTCGCCTACGCGTGCCAGAACCCCAGCCGCTTCACCGCCGTCGCCGATGTTCTGCACCGCATGGTCGCTGAAAAGGGCCCGCACAATGAGCACGTGTGCGGGACGCGTCTGCTGAAGCACATCATTCGGTGCTACCTCCGCCTCTCCGAGCACGAGCGGGCTCGCGAGGCGTTGCCGAAGATCTTGCCAGAGGAGCTGCGCAACAACACCTTCCAGGAGTACCTCGACGAAGACGTGAACATGCGCAAGTGGCTTCTCCAGCTCCTGGTCAACATCGGCGACGAGGGGGCGCGGCGCATCAGCGAGAGCGCGAAGCTGGGACAGTAGGCCGCTGCAGGACAACTGCACAGCTCGTCAGCGTCTCCGTCCTGCATAGTGGGGAGTCGGCGCGGACCTCATCCTGTGAGCGTCGATGTGGGTTCAACCCTCTTTCCCGTTCGCACCACCTTGTGGGCGGCGTTCATCAGCGTTGTGTGTTGTGCCGGACGGGTGAGGTGCAGCTGACCCGCCCGTTTATTCTACTTTTCCTAGGCGGTCCCCGCGTTGTCGAAGACGTTTTTGGAGTGTGTGTGTGTGTGTGTATCTGCCTGCATCCGTACTCGCATGGTTGTATTTGTTGTGCATGTGCCTGTGTTTTGTCTGTGGCAAGCGGTCGCACTGAACTGCCTTCCGTAGCACCTGTCGTGAAGGAGCTCGCTGGGCAGTAGCGCCGCATTTGTTGACGCAGGGAGCGGGCGGGCGCCGCGTCGAGTGATGCTGCCGAGTGTTGCAATTCGTAAGGGCAGCGTGCCGATGCGCACACTCCGGCTGGTGACGCATCGCGTTTGCGCGTAAGAGCAGAGCGAAAACAAAAAAAAAGAGGCTATGAAGAGCGCAGCGCGTTTTCGTGGCTCGACTGCGTCGCGAACGTAGGGTGGCGGTCTCCCCGGCACGCGTGCCCGCTTTCGCTTCCCAGTCTCGATTGGAGGCGCCACGCCCCGGCTTCCCGTCCGCCCCTTTTCTTTCACGTGGGCTTGTGGTGCGTCCCTCACCAACCCCACAGGTGAACGCAACGCGATGCCTGTCAACAGACGACGGTCACTGTGCGTTCTCTATGCGTGCCAGGCAGTCTATCGGCGACCGCCACGCTCCGCTGCCGCTTTTCCTCTGTATCTCTCACTATCCTTCTCCATCACTCCTCGAACCCACACCACATTTTCGCTGCTCAACTTTCTTTCTCGTTAGTCTCTTCATCGGGAGCACAGGGAAGCAGCGTCGTTGTCATCACCATCTTCCCGCTGGAGCACGTTGCGAGTGCCGCGCTCTCACACACGACTCACGGGTTCTCTGCTGCAGTGCGGCGATGGACTTCAGGGGCGCCGATGGAGGCGGCTACAGGCCGTCCCTGCGGGTCGACATCGGCTCGGCCGACAGCAGCAAGGATGAGTCTGGAATTGCACGAGGAGCCAGCCCACAGAAGGCTGTGACCCCGCACGTATCGACGAACATCTTCGTGGCCGGCATCCCCTCCTCGTGGGACGACGAAGCGCTCCGAGACCGGTACAAGGAGTTTGGGGAAATTGTCTCGACCAAGGTAGTCAAGAACCGCCACTTCGGCTTTGTAATGTTTCGCAAGGCGGACTCTGCGCACGCCGCGATCAACGCCACGCACCTGACCCAGCCTACGCCCAACTGCACCACGGTGCTGCATGTCTCGATCGCGATGCACGACGAGGGTCTCGACGACCAGCCGAACGACCGCCTCTTCATTCGCGGCCTGCCGCAGTGGGCCACGAAGGAGCACCTCCGTCAGCTTTTCTCTCCCTTCGGGGTCATCACAGAGTGCGCGGTGCTCATGAACCCGCTCGGACAGTGCAAGGGATCGGGATTCGTCCAGTTTGCCACGCAGCAGGAGGCCACCACCGCGATCCAGGCGCGCGACACCATTTGCATGGACGACTGGCCACACCAGCTCGAGGTGAAGTACTCCGAGTCGGCAGAGGTCCGTCAGCTGCGGCAGGAGCGCAACCGCAACCGCCAGCGCCACTGGCTGCCGTCTCCGCAGTACCGCCCACCCACCGCCACCCCGAGCGCGCTGCCCTCACCGTACCCGGGCTTCTCGCCACCCCTCTCGGTCATCCCATCGCCGCAGGGCTTCCCCGTCATGAACAGCATGCCGTTCCCCATTGTCTACCCGCCCACCCCGCCGACCACAGGGGCACCGACGCAGATTGTGTACCCGCAGTCGATTTACCAGACGATGTCGCCTTTCTACCCCGCCACGGCGGTGCCGCTCCCCGCCCCGATCCCGCTGCCCCAGAAGGGCGACCTGCACTTTAGCGGACCTCCCCTCACGGAGGAGTTGCTGCGCCTCCTCCTACAGTCGTACGGCGAGGTGGAGGCGATCAAAAAACTAGATAATGACACCGGCATCGCCGTTCGCTTGCGAGACGTCACCAAGCACGCGATCGTGGTCCAGCAGCTCAACGGGTCCCTCTTCCCGACGGGTCAGCTGCTAGCCGTCGGCATCTACGCGTAGCGGCACTCGGACCGGTCACTGCCGCGAGTTGGGGTGGCAGACGCTGCTCGTGTGTGAAGAGCTGTGCTGCGCACGCGAGGTGGCTGGTGGTGGGTGTGGTGATGCTGGCGTGTACACCTCGAGTGCCTTACACGTCGTTGATGGAGTGAAGCGGCACGGAGCTCCCGTCCCACTCTGTCCTCCTCCTTCTGTAAGCACCGGCGCGTTACTTCTGCCCCGCACCGTTTGCGGCGAGCACGCCTGTGGTTCGCCGCCAACGCATTTGACGTTTGAACAGCCACGAAGAGGCGCGGACGTACACACTGGGCGAAGGTCACGCGTAAGCCTGAACGTCACTTATCGTGGGGGGGCTCGACTGCAGCGATGCCTCGCTGCATCGCAAGTCGCTGGACATATGTGAAGAACGGAAGCGACATCGGGTGAGAAGGAGGTGAAGGGCTTTTGTTTGTTTTCGCCCACAATGCTGTCGACGGGCAGGTTGCGGGCTCTTCCACGGCGCCTGTGTGCACCGCGGCGAGGGGCCTGAGGGGGGGGGGTGACGTAAGAGCGACCTGGAGCGCTCTTGTTTACTAGAATGCAGCAGTCGCGTTGTCTTTTGCTCCCTTTGATTTCAGTCTCCTCGGCGCGGGTGCTGCACGCCCGATGCCCCTCACAGACGCCGGCTCCCCCCCACCAAATAAAACAAGAAAAGAAAAAAAGAAAAACCGCTGCTCCCACGTGAAGTAAGTCCTCACCATCGCACAACTTGACCACTTCCTTCTCTCTTGTTTCTTTTCCGGTGCCGAGACTTCACTTCACTCGTGTGCTTTCGTGTGCATCTGCGTGTGTTCGTGTGCGTGTGTGTTGTTCGCCCGTCCCCATTCCTTTGTTTTCGTTTTGTTCTCCAGTAGCTTGGTTTGTTTTCGACCCTATTGCTAAGCGATGCGTACCTACGTGTTTATAGGTGCGGCTGTGTGCGCGTGTGTGGGGGGGGGGGCGATGGAGCGTGGGTTGAACTGTGAGGCAGTGTTGTACTGGTTGGCGGGTGGCTGCAAACCGTGTCGATGTGCGAGCCCCTCGCGTTTTTTCTCTCTGGTCTCCTCTTGCTTTGAAAGCGTTCAACAGACCGCTGGACACGCAAACCACACACCCCTAACAACAACCTCCAAAAAGAAGAAGATGAATGCACAATTGACACGGCAGCGGCACACGAAATGAAGCGGGGGGGGGACCAGCGTCGACGCGCGCGCGCGCTGACAACTGTTTGAAGCGCTCCAGAGCCATATTGATTAAAATGCTACTTGCGCTCTTGAAAGACAAAAGTGTGCTGAAAGCACAGGTACCGCCGCCGTGCTGCTGGGCCATCCCCCCCCCCCCCTCCCTCCCCCACCACCAGAGACATCTTTGCGCTCTCTGCCGGCGCCATCACCACTTTTTTCCCGCCGGGCATGCGTCACTGGTCGACCACCTCCGCCGCGTGGGCAGCACATGCGGAAGATACTACTCGGAAGCAGATGGACCGAATGCGCTTTGGCTTCCGTGCTGTAGCGCGCGTCTTCAGTGCCAAGTGAGTAGCCGCTGGAGCGCGCCTTTTCGACTTGCTCTCTTACTCTTCACTGACGCCCTCTTTCTCTTCCTCTCTCCATGCTTCTCATCACATCGGCTGCTCCTCCCCCGCACTGCGTTTGTTTCTTTTCCAGTGCCACACGGGGCTGTGCTACTTTACACGGAACGACACTCTGTCGTCCCGGTAGACATACACAGTACACGCACACGTACTGTCCTCACCATCGTTTTCCGCAACCGCCAGGTTGGACAACAGAAAGATGGGGTCTAGTCTGCTCGGCTACACAGAAGACAACATGAGCATCGCCTCGGTTTGGAGTCGCCTCCTCTTCCTGTCGTGCATGGCAACAGGGGTGTTTTACGTCCTTTTCGGCGTCTTTGGGTGCCGGCGACTCATCGTGAAGGACATCCGGTGGCTTCTCATCGCTATCCTGTACTTCGCCATGGGCGTCTTTCACGCCTTTTTCACCTTGACTCTTCTCTGCTTCGCCATCGCGTGTGTTCTCTTTACATTTCAGAAGCCGATTACGAATGGGGAGATCATTATGTACTCAGGCATCATGACGGTCATCACCATGTACTTTGCCTGCGGGCGAAAGACGATTCTGTACTCACTCTAGGACTCTGCTTGTGCACACTCCCCGGTCCGTACTGCTTCCGCTGCGACTCCGCCCTTTTCGCACATGTGCCCCTTTCTTTTTAGGTAAACGAAGAAGAGTCCGCGGCTAGAGATAGCGCTACTGCAAGCTTGGCGACTGCTGTCTTGAACAAGAACAGAAATCAAACAAGCGGCTTTCGCTGATCCTGATGATCAGGCACTGTAGCTGCGCTCTTGGCCTGTGGCCGAAACGTCACTGGCGGTAAGCAAGCGAGCCGCAGACCGAGGCTCGTCTTTCAAAGCTCCACATGTCAGGCGCCCCTGTGTCTTTGCTCACCAGGCATCTAGGGGTGCGCAGCTGATGCATCACTGACTACTCCTCCTCCTCCTCCTTCCCCTCCCCCCTCCCCACCATTTCCACCCTGCCCGATCTTTCCTTTCCTTCTTTTTTCTTTTTCGCGTGTCAAGATTCCGTGTTGTAACAAAGCTTCTCCCTCTGTCGTTCCGCTGCCTGTCTCCTCAACTTCGCGACCTCGCCTGAACACCGTAGCGCTCACCACGTCAAACACCAAACGGACAAGGAAGCACGTTCCCTCACTGTTTTGCACTCTCAGCGCCACGGTCTGTCCGCGCTGGCTGCTTTTAGATTTGTGTTGTGTCTGCTACCATACCAGAATAGTGCGTGTTCAACCAACAGCGCCGTCAGATTTGCACGATCTTGCTTCACCGCATGTCGCTCGACATCGCCACTCACCGGCTCGCTGACGCGGAGCCGCATGTCCACTTCTGTTTGCTGTCGCCGGAAGGAAAGCACGTTGCCTGTGCCCTGAGCAACGGCACCGTCGTCGTCCTGAACGCGATCACCTTCGCGGTCGTTGCTCGCGGTGCGCCTGGGTTGGAGCTAGCCGGCCTTCCAGCGACGTGTGTGCGGTGGGCGCCGCCGTCCGCCGGGAACGACTGGTGCCTCGTGAGCAGCAGCTGCTGCGGCAGTGTCGTGCTGTGGAGCTGGGACACCAACGAGTCGGCGCTGCGGCGCGGCACCGTGGCGACGGAGGGAAAAAACGAGGTCATGGTCGTCGACGTGTCACCCAGCGGCAAGCGAGTGCTCAGCGCCGGCAGTGACCGCATCGTGCGCCTCTACGATGCCAAACTCATCCTTCTCGCGCAACTCACGGAGGGGTTCGATGCTGACGGCACGCCGCGGCCAACGCACACGAACCGCATCTTCTCCGTCCGCTTCGTCTCCGAGGCGACTGCGGTGAGCGCAGGATGGGCGAGTCCCGTGCAACTCTGGGACCTCCGAACGCGCTGCTCCAATCGGCAAGCTGTCGGCATTGTTGGCGGCACTGACTGTCTTGAACCCATTCCGGACGCCCACTTGGTTTTGGTAGCGTCACCTAAGCTGCCGGAGTCGCTTCAAATTATCAACAGTGTCACAGGACGCGCGCTCGACGAGAACTCGCTGACAGCCTGCTCGGAGCTGGACTCGCGCGAGCAGGTCGCCCTCTGCCGCTTCCAGGCAGACACGGGACTGGTGTGGTGCCTCACCTTGTCGCCACCCTCTCTCGTCGTCCTCTCTCTCTCCTCGGGTCGTGTAGCGGCGCGCGCCGCGCTGCCCGCGACGCCGTTGAACATGTCCTTGGATGCGACTGGGGCTTTGGTTGCCTGCAAGACCGGTGTGTTGCTGCAGGCTTCTCTTGTGATGTAGTGTTCGCGACCCCGCTGTAGCTTTCTCTTCTTTCCTTTTCCTACATGTTACTGGCACGACGTGATGTAGCTCTTCGTGCTCGCTTTTCCTGACAGCTCCCCTCCCTCCTCCCTTGCAACCCCGCGGCTCCGTGCTCGTGTTCCATTCGTTTCTCCTCCTCCTTCTCCAATCCCCGTCCGCTGCACCGTCGTGCACCCTTTTATGCAGATCTTTCTCCCTCTACCTCCTCAGTTCCCGTGCCTTGTAGATGAAAGTGGTGCAAGCAGTCTTCTTTACTCTCTATCTTCTTTTTTTTAGCAGCGGTTGCCGCTTCTTTCCTCCATGCCGGGACACGATGCCGAGCCACTCCCTTCTCCTCCCCGCATCATGAGCGATCTTGCTCTCGCGCTGGCTCGCCCCCTCCACGCCCTACCACTAGCTGCACACATACACAACGCGAAGAGTAACGTTCAGTGAGGTGATGTCATGACGCGCTCTTCACCTCTCCCCGGCGTTTTGTCGTGGTGCGAACAGCAGCTTCGCCGCCACACACGGCGGCACTGTAAGCCGGCTGTCCAGGGTCTCGCTCGCGCTGAATTACTGGTGCAGCGCCCCAACACCGATGCTCCTGCTGTGAGCGGCTGCGCGTTTTCTGTTTCCCTGGACAGCGCGGCCATGCTGGTCATTAGCAGGAGAACCGCCGTTCAGTGTCGCACTGAGGTGACGAACAGGCATTGTGTCTCGAGCGCAACCCGCCACCTCTATCGCTCTACTATCTCTCTCTGTCTCGGCGTGGCTGGCTGCACTGCCTCGCCGCCCCCTCCCCCCCCTCCCTCCCCCTTCTGCAACCCTCTTCATCCTCTACCCTGCACCTGTCTCTAGTTGAGCGTTCGCCACGGACACGCTTCACCGCTGCAGTGCGGTCCACTCGGCAAGCACGCACAGGAAAGCTCGCTATCGCCCGCTTTTTTTTTTCTCTTTGGCGTCAGCACCTCACTGAACACGGAGGATGCTCTGCGCAACCTCCTCCAATGACCGGGTACGCTGACCACGCGCGCCAGCTGTGTGAATTGAACGAGCGTTTGCAGACAACACTCGTGCGCCGTTGCGCTGCCATTGACCGCGAAGTGCAGCAGCTCCTGGCGCTGCGCTTCAGCCTCAGCGCAGCGCCGATCACCACCCGGAAGCGGCGGCGCGACGCTGAGGGTCGACTTTCCACGCACCTCCGCAGTGGCGCCGCGCCTTTCTTGAGCCGCCAGAGAGGTGCCGACTTCTTTGCTGCGCTTGACGACACCGTGCGACGGACATTTGGCGGCGGCCTCGAGCCCCTCTTGTGCGACTCGCCGCGGTGGCGCACGGTGGCCGACGCCGTGCGCAGCGCCGGGCAGCCAGCACTTCCGCCGCGGGCGCTTATGATCACGTACGCCGAGCGGCACCGCAGCGATGAGCCGTTTTCGACAGCCGAGTCCCGCGCCGTGTGCCAGTACGTTCAGCGCCACGGCGCCGACTGGGTGGGTCTCTGCAGGGGACTTGCCAAGCGCTTCGGTCACGCCCGCTCCGTGTTCCAAGTGGCACAACACTACCGGCAGGCGATGCGCCGCGCATTTGTCCAAGGCAGCTTATCACCGGAGCAGCTGCGACTCCTTCTGCGAGACTCTCCGGCGCCGCCTCACGGCGAGCACGACTTCGCCGCTTTGTCTATTCACGCGCGCCGCTTCGTCGCACACAAGACGCTGCAAGTGAGTCCGGCATACCTGAAGAGAGAGCTTGAGCCGCTCGCCTTCGCGGCTCGCGTGCCGACGCGACAGCAGCTGTACTGGAAGCTCGCCAACCTGCTGTGCCGCTTCCGCTTGCGGCCGCCGTACCGACTCGACGCACTTCACCACAAGATGCCCTTCTGCTATCAGCAGCTTTCGCTCGCAGACCTCGCGCGCTGTTTGCAGTGCGGGTGCGATGAGCTCCGCGAGCGCATCGTTAGCTCGCTGCTCACACTCAGCCGCTCCCCGGCTACACTGAGCTACGCTGACCTCTCTAAGGAGCTGTTCGGTTCAGCGGACGGTGCGCAGGCGGTTTTCCGCATCGCGCTTGAGCTGCACGACACCGACACAAAGGCCGCTCGGAGACCTCTTTAAGCGGGTCCGAGACGCAGTCGCCACGGAAACGCCTGCGATGCTTCGGTGCTTCGGCTTTCTACCGCTGTTCCGTAAAACGGCACCGCGCTGTACTCTCGTCACCCCTCCGCGGCCTTCCGCCTCCGCTAGGCGGTGAAGGGAAGAGAAACGGCACATCTCCCAATGTACGTCCGCAAATGAGAGCGGTCAGGCGAGAACGGCAAAGAGCGGCAGGAAACGTTCTGGCAGCTGCTGCACAGCCGTCGCGCCGGACAGGAGGCGCCGGTAGTCTTCTTCCTTCACACCCACACAAAACCCTGCCCGCGGAGAACACGGCACCCATGCTCGTCCTCGAGCGCGCACGACCACGGCGGAGGCACACGCTACGACACGAAGGACGCAATGCTCCTGCCCTCGATCGGAGAAGTCCCTGTGTCCTTGTGCTTCTTCGCCGGCCCTCAACGCGCAACGTGTATCTTCATTTCTGGATCGTATGCCTCCTCCGCCTCCCCTCCCCTGCCACTTTCGCTCTCTCGCCTTCTCTCCCTCCCAACCCCCACTCCCCCGCGTCCTCTACACCCGCGGCGTGCGTTGGCACCGACACCCAAGTGGAACTCATCAGCACCGTGACGCAGCCGTTTCGCTTTCTCTCTCTCCCTCTCTCGAAAACACCCCGTCGCTCTTGTTTCCTTTGTCCTGTTTAGCACTTGCGGACGGCGCCACCCCGCAGCTGTCTGCCACCACCCCTGTTGTGCCCTGCCCCCCCCCCCCCCCCTCCGACTGTCAGATTATTCGCCTCTGTGCTCTGCCTTGTTGCCACCACCCTCGCCGTTTCTCGTCGACACCTGTGCGCGGCACGCGTAATGGAGGGCATTTCGGAAGAGCAGCGGCTGCGCGAGGAGGCCGAGATTCGCGAGCGTGACCGCAAGCGTCGGCAGGAGAAGGAGGACTACGAGCGCCGCCTCGCCGAGGAGAAAGCTGAGCAAGAGCGCCAGCGCGTTGAAGCAGAGCAGCTGCGCGTGGAGGAGGAGCGGCGCAGGAAACGGCAAGAGGAGGAATGGAAGCGGCTCGGCTCCGACGTCATTCATGACCTGAAGCCTGTGCCGGCGCCCGTGTCGACGGAGGGTGCGCTCGACATGTGGTACCTCGACGACGTCGCCTCGCAGCCGACGCTTAGCACGGCCAGCCTCAAGCCCGGGCGGCGGGTCGGTGCGCCGCCGGTCACCATGAAAGCCCTGCGCGAACTCGGCGTGGTGCTTTTCCGTGTCAGCATGAGTGACTTCTCGGTCGTGAAGCAGATCATCAAGGAGCGGGAGTACAAGCACACGGACGAGATCAAGGTGTCGCAGACGGCCAAGGACGACAGCTTCCTCGAGCGGTGGTATCAGGAGCACTACACAGAAGACGAGCAGTTCCGCGTCGTCATGGACGGCTCTTTCTACCTCGACGTCCGCTCGAAGCAGGACGAGTGGATTCGCGTGCACCTTCAGACGGGCGACCTCGTCGTGCTCCCTGGCGGGCTCTACCACCGCGCCACCCTCGACGAGGACGACTACGTCGCCCTCTACCGCGGCTTCCAAGAGGCGCCGCGTTTTGTGCCCATCAAGCGCTCCGACAGTCGCGCCGACTCGAACCGTGTGCGTCTTGCGTACTTGATGAGCCTGAAGAAGGGCGATGTGGCCACGCAAAACGGCTTCTTGTAGAAGCGCGTGGAAATAGAAAGCACAGCGCGGTGCCTCTCCACCGGCCTCCCCTCCCCTCCCTTACTTGATTCCTCGTGTGGGGTGCCAGGTTGCTGTCGCGAATGCTTCTTCGTTCTCAGCCTTTCGTGTTTCTTCCCTTTAGCCGCCTTCCCCTGTCGATGTAACGTCTCAGCGCTTCTTCTCTCTGGATGATCCCGTGGTCGAAAAGTGCCCACCCCATTCACAGTACGACCTCCGCGCGGGCAACTACCATGTGGATTTCCTTTGTGCTTCCTCGCCGTCTTGCTTTCCACCTCGCGGGCGGCCAGTCCTCCATTTTTTTTTTCTTGGCTGACCCACATTGCTCCGATGCTCTTCTCGGATCTCTGGTGGTGGTTGTGCGATGGGGGCGATGGGTGGCGACGCGCTGAGAAGAGCGCTGTCTGACTTGCACCGGGCAAAGTCTAAATGGTTCGTCATGTACAAAGCACACCTGTCAGAGTCCTTCCTCCCTGAACGAGTGGATCCCGGCCCTCGGCCGACTCTCCTCGTGAGAGCACATTTCACGCGGTGGCCTCAACTTGCCTTTTCGCTTTGCGTGTGCGTAGCTCTAGGCAGTCCTCCCCCACCCCACCACCCCGTGACCAACGGTGCCGGACCAACTGTCGGCGGACAGCCCTCTCTGCAAGCAGCATCTCAAAAGACAGTATTGGAAAGCCCAAACTCGTGAAGCCTTTCGCTGATTGCGCGCTCGCGGCACCCAGTGAAAACTGGGTGCGGCAGCATACGTGTGAGAAGATCGGTGGTATACAGGGCACTGCTGCTGTTTCTCGCGAAACTGTGTCAGTGAACGCGCCAGCGGACTCTCCTGGGGCGCTGCTCCACCGCCGACAACGGCCCCACCTTCACGCCCGACACGCGCACAGACCAGGTGCGCTTTTTCACCTGCATTGTGTGTCTGGCGTAGTCTGGCACAGTGGCTCACTCAAACGCCTCGCACACTACAAACGAAGCACGCCTTCGCAACCACTCGTCACCTCATTTCCCTTCTCCTCGCCCCCCTCACCACGCCAGAGGCACCCACCACACGCCAGCGGCGGGAGTCCATTCATGCTCACGAGCGACGTCGTCGAACGTCTCAGCGGCCTTTCCGCCGCAGACCTGGTGCAGCGCCTAGTTGACGCGTCAGCGCGCCGCGGCGCCACGCTTGAAACCCAGCGGTGCCCCGCCGCCGCCGTCGCGGCCGTGCTGCCCCTGCCACGCCGGAGCTGTGCGGTCCTCTGGGATGGCAAGAGCGCTGGCGCCACGGCACCGCGCACAGCACTCGTGCGCGGCGACACGGTGTCCATGACCGCCGCCATGCCCGACGCCGCCTTGTCGACGCTGTCGCTTTCGGCCGATGTCCGCTTCCGCCTTGCCCGCTCGCGACGCCGCCGCCTCACCGGTGTTCTCTCATCACGTGCTGCTCGGCCGTCGCCGCTGCTGGGCCGCGTCGAGGCAGTGCACTTCCACTGGATGGATGACTGCTCGCCCAGTGTCGCCTACGTCGCGGGGGCCGCGCCCACGTTGGCACTCCAGAAGCGAATTGCGCAGTGGGTCGTGGACGGGTTCAGTGGCAACCCGCTGTTGCGCAACATCCCCGTGCAGACCCTCCTCGACGTGTTTCCCGGGCTGCTGGCCCTCACACCGGCGGAGCGGGAGGCGCTGTTGAAGCAGGCGGCCGAGCTGCTCGGCAACGGCACCGTCATTTGGTACGGCGAGGCGATGATCAAGCAGACGCAGGAGGGCGCCGCTCCGCTCTCCCTCGTGCTCCTCACCGCCCGAGAGGAGCGCTGCGCGGCCGCCCTTCACTTTGCGCTGGCGACCGGACACGCCATCGTCGGCGCCAGGCGCCGCGACGCCGCACACGCGCTGCGCTATCTCTTCGAGAGCTACGGCGCAACCCATCTCGCCACGTCGCCGGCGCTCACGGCCGCCGCGCTGCTGACGGCGCGCGCCACGCTGCCGCTGGGCACGCAACTCTCCACCGACGGCGGCGCTTTCGTGCGCCGCGCCATAGAGCCGTACCTGTTCCACCTGGCCCGCGTCGATGACGTCACCCTTCAGCAGTTATGGGCGGATCTTTGTGCGGCCCCTGTGGGTCGCCGCGCGGAGCTTGCCCGCCGTACTCGCGAGACGGCGGCAGCCGCGCTCACCACGGCAGCAGCCCCGGCGCCGCCGCAGCAGTCGGCGGGGCAGCGCACCGACACGCGAGCCGAAGACGACGTCACCGCCTTCTTTGCTGCTGACCAGGCGCTGCGCGTGGATGGCGACCACCTCGTGGCGCACGCCGTGAGCGAGGTGCCGCCGCTGCTGCGCGTCGCCGCGGCGACGAGTGAGACCGCGGCAGCGCGGGCATGGCTGCTCGATGCGGCACCCGAGTGTTGGCAGCGTCAGACGGTGTCTGAGCTGCCCGCCGATGCTGCCGCGCGCGACGCCACGGAGCTGCGCCTCAACGTCAAAGCGGCCGCCGCGGCACTGCGACAGCTGCCTGGCGCCGGTGACGGCGCATTCCTTGCCGTGATGAGCCGGGCACGGAAGCGGCAGCGCCACGTCGCGCGCGTCACCCCACACGACGTCCGCGCTGCGCTGGAAGCGGCATCGATTCGCCTCAAGCGCCGCGCTTTTCTGCAGCTCGTGGACCTCCTCGCGCTCCGCCACGACGACGACGACCGCAGCGCCGCCGCTCGACAGTACCTTGAACAGCAGCACGTTGCCTCGTCACAGATTGAAGAATTCAGCGGATACCTGTCGGCCGCAGGCGAGTCGAGTTGATGCGCTGCGTTTGTGTGGACAGCGGATGGTCACGAAGTACGCGCAGGAGGTGTCGAACACGCAAGCCGCAATGAAGAAGACGAAACACAAGAGGTATGGCTTGCTGTGCCACATCACGACGCCAACGACGGGGGCGCTCAGCGTCCTGCGTCTCCCTGCTCGTGCGCGTATCTGTCGCGTCCATCTTCCCAGGTCCTCACACTATGGGCCCCTCGGTGTGCTATAATGTGCAGTCCTCCGCCCACCCCATCCCAATCCCACTCCTACCCCGCGCTGTCGCCCCCCCCCCACCTTCCCCGCAAACTCCCTCAAAGTCGCGGCTTCTCGTGGACCTCCTTCGGCGCTCCTCCCCCTCTTTTCTTCAGTCTCATACCCACCCCCACCACAACACGCAGCGGCCGGTCCATTCCCTGGAAGTGTCGCGTGCCCGCCTCATCTCGCTTTACAGGCGTGTCTTTTTCTCCTTCCGCCTCCGAGCACGGGCTGACTCACCACCTCCCTTCACCCCCCCCCCTCTCCCCCCCTCGCTTAACCTCACCCGCTTGTGTGCAAGCGCAGCATCTTCGTCGTATCGAACCACCCAACCACCCACCCCTCCCACCTCCTCCACTCGCCATGAGCTCCTCGGCAGGCGAGAGCGGCAGTGCGTCGCAGTCGCTGAAGAAAGCGGCCGCGAGCGCCCTTTACTACCCGTCTGAGGCGCGCAACATCGACTACGACGCAAACGGCTCCGAGAGCGGCGGGCTCGATGACGTCTTGTCGTTCGCGGAGCCGCTGAAGCAGGCGCAGAACCTCCTGTCAAACGGCAAGTCTACGCCGACCTCAGCCAAGACGTCCATGCAGAACTTCCTCCAGACGGTGCCGCACCTCTTCACCCTCTCTCCCGAGCAGGTGTCGAGCCTCGACGTGATGGTGCGCGAGTACAGCGAGATGGACGTCATCATTGAGGAGGGGTCGTACCTGGAGCACATTTACGTGCTGGCTTCCGGGACAGTGGAAGTCATGAACTCGAAGAAGGGTCTGAAGCGCGCCTTTGGGCACCGCCGCATTGGCAGCATGGTGGCACCAAGCGTCTTCGGCATTGACGACGCCATTCTCGAGAACGCCGTCGAGTTCACGTACCACGCCAGCTCCAACACCACGCTGCTCCTCATCCCGCGCAAGCAGTTCATCGACCTCTTTGCCCGCTCGCCCATCTTCGCCAACAACGTCTCGAGCCAGATCCTGCGCACGCTGCCGTCCTTCTCCGTCTTCCAGGAGTTCTGCCGCGCCGTGTTTGGCATCTCCTCCATCTCTGCGTCCGACGCCCTTGGCATCAAGAGCGGCTACCGCCTTTCCCTCCCGACGCTGATCCGACTGTTCCGGTCCAGCGGCACGCTGCTCCACAAGCACGCCAACACGAACGAGATCGACTACGAGGCGCTGCGCTACTGCATTCGCCGCCTGCCCACCAACATCACCACCACCTACATCATCATCCTCACCCAGGGCATCCCCGACTACCTGTCCGACGAGTTCCTGGCCGACGCCGCGAACACGCAGAGCGGCGCAGCCCCGCTGGTTGCCGCCGTCGACACGGGAAAGCGGCGCCGCTGCGCGTGGACGTTCGGCGGCGGTGGGCAGACGCTGGTGCTCATGCGCGACGGGTTCACGGACACGGTCGACTTTGTGTCCAACCTGTGCATCTTCTGCGTCGAGGCCAAGAAGCTCCGGGCGCGGATGCAGCAGCTTGTGTCGCCCTCGGCGGCCGAGGTGCTGCGGAACGCCATCGCGCCGTCGGAAACGAACCTCACCGCGCTCGCCCGCGTCGAGGAGGCGTTTGCGACGTTGCCGTTCTCCGAGGACGAGGTGCAGGGGCTGCAGAGCATCTGGGGCGACGAGACGCTGCAGCACCTGTACAACGTTGTCGTGCACCGCGAGGAGTACGTGGTGCAGGTGGAAAGCGTCAGCAGCAAGGTGTTCAGCGAGGACCCATACGCAAACTGGGCCCTCACGATCCTGCGCCACGTCAAGAGCCGCCTGCGCGTCTCAGAGCTGGAGCCGCTGCCGGAGAATGTCATCATCGACGTGCTCTTCTCGCCCAACCGGACCCTCAAGAACCTTTTCTGCTGCATGTCGGCGGACATCAAGGCCCTCATCGAGAACCTGTCCGAGACCGGTAGCGGCCTCGGCAAGGGCGAGCGTACCGCGAGCTGGAAGAACGTGGACGACCGCTACTACTACGTGCTGACGGGGCTGCTCGAGCGGGACGAGACGATTCGGGACGCGTACCGCTCGAGGCTCGAGTCGAACGGGTTCACGCTCATGGAGGACGGCCACGCGTCGGCGCTCATCGTTGACCTGATCGACGTCAGCAGCATCTCCCCAGAAGAGACGGACCCTGGGCTGCGCGCGTGTGCGGCGCGTGCCTGCAAAAACAGCAAGGCGGTGAAGCGGCACTTCATCATCAACGTGGACAAGACCTTTGGTGCGCAGATTGAGGCAATTCTGCGCTCGCTGCTGCTCACGTTTGGCAGCCGCATCCGCAGCGTCAACTTGAGTGGCAAGGCTGCCGGTCTCAGCGGCAATCGAGGCGACGTCGTGCTGCCATCCAAGCTGCTCTTCTCGAAGCAGACCTTTGGCGAGGACTCCACCGACGAGATTCGCCTGTGCAACCGCAAGAGCATTCGCACCGAGGACATTACCCCATTCCTCGACAAGTCCAGCTCCGCCGAGGTGCACCACGGCACGTGCATGACGCTGCCCGGCTTCATGCTGCAGAGCCAGCCTGTGCTGAAGTTCTACAAGACGGTGCATGGGTGCACGGCGGTGGATATGCAGAGCAGCTACGTCGCGCGACAGCTCGAGGAGTGCCGCCGCACCGGCGTGCTACGGCAGACGATCCCCAGTCGCTTCCTCTTCTACTGCGACGACATGCCCCTCGGCAACGAGAACGGCTCGGTCCTGAAGCCGCAGAAGCGCGAGATCATCTCCACCATCTACGCCACGGCCCGCGCCTTGCTGTGCAAGATTCTAGAAACGTGAGACGGCACAAAGGGGCCTGACGTCTGGCCGCTTCAACGCCGACGAACCGTGTCGCGTGCCGGCCGCGTCCCCCGCGTTGCTCTCGAACGTCTTCTTCCTCTTGTTTGCCTTGTTGTTGTTCGCTTTCTCTCTTCTCACGGCACGACATCTGTACGCTTGGAGGCCGCCGCGTCGACCAGCCCGCGCCGTTGATCGCGCGTGCTCGGCAGCACTCTTGAGCAAGCCAGCGAATTCCTTCCATGCTGCAACAGACGCACAGCAGTTGTCTGCCTCCTAACGATCCGCAGGACAAGAAACCAGACGAGACAACGAAAACGAACTTTGCGCCGGCGGCAGCTCTGCTGTGCGCAGCAGTCACGTCCTGTGGCGGCTCTGGTCGCAGCTGCTTTTCTTTTGCCGTGGTTCTTTTTTGTTTGTTTCCTGCTCCCACCCACTGTGAAACGGCAAGCGCTGATGACCGCTGTCCTGTCTCTGAGTCCTCCAGCAACGAGTCGCGTGCGTTTCTGCTTGTCTGGTATCGGTTCACCTGCACCTGTGCACACCCACCCTTTCACCCTCTTCCCACCCTCGCTCTTGTTTTCTCTCCGCCGGCGTCGTCTTGCCCCGGGGCTCGCACAACGCCCTGCGCAACACAGCTTTAACAGCGTCCGCCTAGCTTCTCTTCCTCGCCCCCTCCCCAACTCCACCCTCGAGCCCCCCTCACTCTCGCCCGATCCGTCCGAACTCTCCCTGTGTGCCCGCTTCCGTTCGTTTCCCACCATGGCAGACACTGTGAAGACTGCGCGGCGCATCGTGATCAAGGTTGGCACCTCGATTCTCGTGGAGAACGAGAAGCTCGCGTCGCAGCGCATCGAGGCGCTTTGCCGGCTCATTGCAGACCTGCAGGAGAAGTATGAAGTCATCCTCGTCACCTCCGGCGCCGTGGCCGCCGGGTACACCGCGATAGCGATGGACAGGTCGAACCCGCCGTGCAAGCGTGCGCTCGCCTCGATGGGTCAGCCGCTGCTCATGCGCACGTACCAGGCAGAGTTCCAGAAGTACAACATGCTTTGTGCGCAGATGCTGCTCGGCGCCCTCGACCTCGACGTCGAGAAGCGTCCGACGGAGGCCGATAACGCCATCGAGGTGCTGCTCCGAAACAAGGTTGTGCCAATCGTCAACGAGAACGACGCCTCGGCCCTGCCCGAGCACGCGTTTGGCGACAACGACAACCTCTCCGCCCGCGTCGCGCACCGCTTTGCGGCCGACCTGCTGGTCATCCTCAGCGACATCGACGCGTACTACACCGCCAACCCGCGCACCTGTTCAGACGCCAAGCAGCGCCTCGTTGTACACGAGCTCCAGCCAGAGGAGCTTCTTGCCGAGGCGACGCCGAACAACAACTTCGCCACCGGCGGCATTGTCACAAAGCTGCAGGCCGCCCAGTTCCTGCTCGAGCACGGCGAGAAGATGTACCTATCCAGCGGCTTCGAGCTGGACAAGGCCCGCGCGTTCCTGCTCGAGGGCCAGCACAACTCCGGCACCCTGTTCGTTCCCAAGATTGTGGCCGCGTGACCACAGCACGAAAACCAGCGGTGGGCGTGGTGGGTGGGGGGGGGGGGTTAGACGGACGGAAGAGGAGAGCAGGTCGCCGATGGTACCTCGAATGCTCCGTCGCCTCTGTGCCGCCCCTTGGACCCCCTTCCCCCTCTCAATCCAGTCCCCCGTACTCTTTTGTGCTTTCTTTTTTGCCTCCCACCAGTGCCGTTTCCGTTTCCTGTGCCTTTCCTGAGGTTGCTTCTTTCTGGTTTCCTGTTTTCCTGACTATTTGCCTCCAGCTTTTTTTTCTTCTCTTCTCCGTTCGACGCGACTCCCCTTCATCTTGGATGCCCGCCCGCGCCACTCCTGACAGATTATCGGGTGAGCACAGGCGAAGGAGGCAACGCGCCCAGAGGCGTTATACGCCGCCTCTATTCATCGCACGATCGGGGGAGCCCGTTTTCCGAGAACAACAGAACGGAGCCTCCTTGGCGTCCTTTCCGCAGCCCTCCCCCTCCTTGCTTCCAAAAGATCTTAGCTTCTGTCTTGCTTTTCTTTTTCAGCCTCCCCTCATTTTTAGTCTTATTATTTGCTCCGTTTCCTTTCAACGATGTTGAAAGGAAAGGAGCAGGTATGCACTACGCGCATCGTTGATGTGACGCGGTTGCACGACACCGCAGAGGAAGCTAGGCGGGAAGCTCCGCCAAGACGGAAAAGGCGGCCTCGCTGCCGCACGTTTTTTGCCGGTCTTCCTCGCGTGCCGTGCCTCCGCGCTCACACGCCAGTCTTCCCCTTGTCCATATCACTGCTTCCACGACGGCCCTGCGCGAGCACCGGGAGGTGCGCTCGTCGGGTACTCCCCTTTTCCCTACATTCACCTTTCTTCGATGAGGCTCGATACGGCTGTTTCATGCGCGTAGAGGGAAAGCAAAAGCTGCAAAAAAAAAAAGCTACTGCCGCGGTCGTGCTTTCACAGAGCCGCCGTCTGTGACAAGCGCTGGAAATGCTGCCTCGAACGCTGATCTGCACTGCCTTCCACCTCGCACCGCCCCTGCCCGCCCTCTGCCGCCCGCACGCTTTCGCTCTCTCCCCACTCCCCTCCCTCTCCCTCAACACTCCCACTCTCTACGCAACCGATGCTCCCTGCTGCTGCTCGTGCTGCTTCAGAACGCTGTTTTTTTTCTGTGAATACTGCCTCTGTCGGGGCCCCGGTGTACGGGCTGGGCTAGGTGGCGATCAGCACTGCTGCGACGCCGAACTCCGAGACGAGGCCCGACTCCATCACAACATGCTCCTCCCTGAGTGGTGTGCTGGTTCCCGATGTCACCGCTGCCGTGCACCTGCCAACGACGAAGCACATGAGTGCCAAGGGCATCAGGAACGCCTTCGGCTACGTGAGCGTCTCTTCAATGCCCTCGTCTGAGATGTGCACGACTTAGCTGGTGTCACGAAAACGCGCCAGGCACCGACACCTTAGAAAGCGCCAAGGTGTGCTGCAGGCAAGAGGAGGGTGAACATGAGGAGGCAATGCACCGCAAGCGACGTGCACGCAGCCAGCTTCACCGAGCGCCGTGCCGAGGCACTTCCTCCCTTCGTAAAGGAACGGGCGTGCTCTTCCCTTGCATTGGTGTCGGCTGTTTGAGCGGCGACGCACACACGAGGCGCATCAGCCGCACAGTGCGAGACACTGCAGTACCAAAAGCAGATGGATACGACCGCCACCAACAACGCACACCACGACTCCGAGCGCAGCCCGCTGACGCCCGCCAGAGCTGGAGAACGGAGATGCGCAGAGGACTCTCACGGAGCGCAGCACAAGGCGAGAGTTGGGAAAGACAAAGGGGACGCAAAGCAGAGGCCACCACAGCTCATCGGAAGTGGACTTGGAGCGCTTGCAGCGGCACAAGCAAAGATCAAGGAAAGGACGGCCAACACGAGGAAGCACGGCGGATAGAGTGGGGCAACGGCGTCCGCGAGAGGAAATGTGAGAGAATGGAACAGGTGAGCTCGAAAGCAGCGCGACACTTGACGGTGCTCACGACTGCCTTGCACCTGCGATGCCGTTTTTTGGCAATTGAGCAGGAGGCGACGCGCACCGTGCCTGCGGGCATTGCGCACTCCGTTGGCCGCGGGCAGTGGGCAAAGACTCGGAAGAGAGAGTGCACTGTACAACGCAACGGGAAAGAAAGACACAAGGACCCGCGCCAAGTGGTCTGCTAGTCACGGTGCTGCAAGGCGCCGCTGCCGCGAAGAACTGAAACGCAGATGTGTGTGGGTGCTCGTGCGGCGCAACGTTCATGACACTGGTGTAAAGGGTCAAACGATTGGGTGCGCCTGCACATCTGCGCAGGGAAGAGGAAAAGGTGAACGCACAGCAGAGTGGGAGTTGTAAGCGGAAGGAGTGGAAGTGGGGGAGAGAACGTTGCCGTGCTCGCTGTTTGTTGTCTCCTCGCGCACTGTGCTGGACGGAGCTGTCACCACAACGGAGCAATGCTACGATGGCCGTGTGGGGAGGGATGGCGAAAGANCACTGTGGCTTGGCCTTCTCTGTTTCGCGGTGCAGCATAACAACTCCATTAGTCAGAGTCTCCGTTTTGGTTCGTGCTTCGAAGTGATGCCGTGCTGCACCGTGACAGGTGTATCGCGAAGTTCACACTCGAGCCTCCGCAGTGCTCACGTGGTGCTGGCCCGAGGAGGGGGCGAGCGGGCACAGAGGCGACCACGAAAGAAAAACGCCGGGTAACTTCTGCTTGCGCTTTCTGAGGAATCGAGGAGACACACGCGCCTTGGCGAATCAGTTGCACCCTCAAATGTACAACAAATGCATCAGAAACACAAGTGACACACATGAAAGAAAGAAGGATGAACAACGCGAATCGAAGCCCCCGTCTGCCCTCGCTACAGAAAAGCGGAGCGCCGCGGCGAGGGGCGCTTTGGGGCATCTCCCCCCGTGCCCCCCTCCGATGCAGACGCGCAGGAGACTGCCTACACTGCGGGCGGTGGCTATTCAAACGCATTCAGTGAACACCGGCCCCAGCCTAGGCGTTTAAGTTCCCTTTCGGTCTTTTCAAAGGAAAAGAACAGGGCTCCTTCGACCCTGCGCGTTGGCGTCCGCACTGCTCACCGCCATGCCCTGGCCCAAGTCCGATTCCCCGCGCGGAAAAGTGCACTGAGGCGCGCTTGACCGCACTGGACGCAACATGGAGCTGCACTTCGACTTCGAGCGTGGATGGGGAGCGGTGCGCAGCCAGCCGGGGCACTGGCTATCGCGCCGACGGACATGAGATCCATCGTGCGCAAAAGCCGGGTGACATGCCTCTTTTGACGCCGGCTGAATACAGCGGGGTGCC
The DNA here is from genome assembly GCA_030849075.1 of Zelonia costaricensis. Classification (NCBI taxonomy): domain Eukaryota; phylum Euglenozoa; class Kinetoplastea; order Trypanosomatida; family Trypanosomatidae; genus Zelonia; species Zelonia costaricensis. Next base: position 581 of record JASAOO010003263.1, on the reverse strand, counting down.
AGCCCTGACACGTCCCCGGCACTGCTAAGGCAAGCACATCAGTGGTCAGAAACCAAATTGGGGCAAAACAACACCCTTCCTCCACAGCTGGTCGCGACTCCCGCGCTTCCCTCCTGAAGACTCGGGCTCCGGCCTCGTCCGCGGCGCCTTCCAAACCCGCACCGTCAACCCGCATTATACGTCTGCGCATGAAACGTTGTGCACAGCTGCTTGGCGGCCCTCGGCAGCTTGCGGGGGGGGGGGGGGGCAGCCGACACAAGGGGTCAAATCTCAAGAGTGGCCACGAGGGACGAGCCAGCAAACAAGGAAAAAAAGACAAGAATGAGCAAAAAAAACAGTAGCACAGCTGAAACGAAGCACGCCAAAGGGAATAGCGAACCCGCCAGCGCTAGAGCAGAAAAGAAGAAAACATGCAGAACAAGAAACGGATGCGGATCACCGCAAGGCGCAACTCTGCAATCATTAAGACGGGGCACGGCCTCGGGAAGACCGCGATCGTGGTGGACAAAGGTGATTGGTGTGGTCTCGGTTCAACAAAAAGAAGAACGCAGGAAGGAAGCTAGTCAGAGAAACGGTGAAGC
>JASAOO010003262.1:0-33347 GCA_030849075.1 Zelonia costaricensis | reverse complement strand
TCGCTGTAGGCCGAGACAGAGCGCACACCTACCCCCTTCCCCCCCTTCCCCCCCTCCCCCCCAAAGGTGCGAGGCCGGCGAGAAGCGGATGTGCATATCCACCATGAAAACGGGAGCATCGTGCGAGGCGTCCAGTAGCCGCCTCCAGTGCCGGAGAGTCGGGTCGTGCTTCATGACACGTCGAGGCGCTTTCCCAGCGTCGTGCGACACCTCGCACTCCCTCGATGTCGCCCTAACCCGCCTCGCGTTGGTGTGTGTGCGCGCCGCGGTCGATGCAGCGCGAGCGGCGTCCGCGAATACGGGCAGCTCTCCTCGACGGCTGGCCTCTGTCTCGTAAAGAAACAAAGAAAGGGCGTGCATGGCGCACGCGTAGCCAAGGCTGCAATGTGCGGCTCCCCCCCCTCCGCCCCTCCCTACTGCTCACCCTCCTTTGCACACCCTCTTAACACTGTGCTGTTGCGCCTTATTCTTGCGATTCGCTTGTCTGCTGTTCGCACACACGCCTATCCGCCCACACCAAACTGCGTACATCTACACACACACACACACAAACACACATGCCCACGCGCAATTCACTTGTTTAACAGCAACAGCGGCAGCGTTGATCTCGTCCACTCAGGCTAGGTCAACTGCGCTTTCGTCTTCTCGTTTCCACCCTCTCTCTCTAACTCTCTCGCCCGCCCCTCTTTTCCCCTTTGCTCTTCCTCACGTCGCCCTCTGTACGACACACTCCCTCGTCCGCAGCGTGCCTCGTCGCTTCTCTTCTCTGTCCGGACAGCATTCAGCGCACGGCTCGTAGCCCATTCCCGTTTCGGAACTCCTGGCATCAGCCCCTCCCTGCCCATCCCCCCAACTCTGGTACTACGCCCCTCTCTCCCCCCGCCCAGCAGCATTGCACGCTTCAGCGGTCCTGCGTCTCTCAGGCAATTTCCCCCCCCCCCTTCCCTCCCGCCTTCTCATTGCTCGTCAGCGCGGCGGCGTGTGTGCGCAAAAGTGCGACTGCGCCTGCGTGACTGGCTGAGCGCCTTCATCGTTTTCTTTGTCGGTTTCGCTTCTCCCCTGCGTCCACGCCACGCACCCCCGCCATCTTCCGCACTTCCCCCCCACCCCACCTTTCACCAAGACGCAAATCGAGCAGCACCCTCACGTGCCGCCAGCCAACGTGTGCACCCCGCTTAGCCACCCCCGCCCCGCTCCCCCCCCTTCGCATCCGTGCACGCTCCTGTTTGCCCAGTAGACACCCTCAGACGCAGTTCCACGCGAGACGAGGCACAGGCTCGCCTCAACGACGCTGGACGCTCACGGCAGGACACGTGGATCAGATCCCCGGGCATCCGCACGAACGGCCTGTGTGTGTGTGTGTGTGTGACGCAGACGCAGGAACGTGGGCTCACATACCCACAGACACTCCCAGGTCGTGAGAGACGAGTGGAACCATGCCACCTGCGCATGTGAAGTCGGCGACGCCGCAGGGCACGTCAAAGGCCCCGGCCGCCTCGCCCGCGACGAAGCCCAATTCGGGGCGCCCCGGCAACGGCAGCGCGTCGCCGATGGGTGCGACGCCAGCGACGATGCGAACGGGAAGCCGACCCACCGGCGGAGCCCGAGCGCCGGGCAACGCGGCCGCAGCGAAGCCACCGCAGGCCACCCCGGCGGGTGCTTGGGGTGCGGGGGCACCCAACGGCGCCGCCATGACACCGGGACAGCCCCGGCCGGCCGCGGCGGCGGCGGCGCCGCCACCGGCTGGGAATGGGCTCGGCCAAAGAACGGGCAGCATCCGCGGCGGCGTCCCCGGCTACGGCTACGGCTACGGCTACGGCTACGGTGGTGGCTCCTTGCAGCCCAACGGGGGCAGCATGTATGGCACCGGTGCCGGCAGCTACATGCAGGGCCCGGGCGGGCCTGCCGGTGGCCTCAACGGCAACGGCTCGATGTACGCCATGCAGGACGCGGTCGGTACGATGCACGGCGCGGGCTACGGCAGCATGTACGGCATGGGGGGTGCAACGGGCCCCACGTACATGATGACGGCTCCAATGGGGTCGATGTACGTCATGGGCGGTCCGATGGGCGGTCCAATGGGCGGCAGCACGTACGGCATGGGCAGCACGTACGGCCTGGGCAGCACGTACGGCATGGGCAGCATGTACGGCATGGGCGGCATGCCGATGGGCTCGATGGGCGGTGCTGGCGGTGGCTACGGCATGAGCGGCTACGGCGGCGGCTTCGAGAGCAAGCTGTACGGCGGCTCCATGTTCGGCTCGACCGGCAGCTTCTACGGCGGCGGCGGCTCCCTCTACGCCAACGAGAACGGCGGCCAAGGGGCGAGTAGCCGCAACGGCTTTGGCAGCATGTACGGCCCTGGTGGCGGCGGTGGCTCCATGTTCGGCGGCTTCGGCTCGATGTACTACGTCGGCGGCCCGCACACCAGTCTCGGTGTCGTGCGCAAGCTCTCCGTCCCAAACTTCTCCTACTGCTTCGGCTCCAACCTCGACTCCGTCCCGTACAACCCAAGCTTCCGCGACGACGCGTCGGCCGCGCCGCCGCGCGGCGGCAGCGCGTGGGAGAACACGTTCCGCACGTCGACCTCGATGAAGGCCAGCGAGCACGAGGCGTCGGCGGGCAAGTCGGACGACGGCACGAAGGTACACCCGCGCGGTGCCACCGGCGTAGACAAGGACGGTACCACGGTGCCGGACAAGGAGGCGAAGGCGGACACGACCGACGCGAAGGCGCGCGATGGGACTGGCAAGCCCGAGTCGATCATGAAGAAGCACCCGTCCATCACGGAGGCCCCGAAGTCGCCGACGGCGGCGCGGCAGCAGCGGGCCGGCGACGGTGCCGCCGGCGCGGCTCCGCCGCTGTCGACCGACTTCAAGGTCCACAACGTGGTCATCATCGAGCAGGCCGATGCCAGCGGCGGCGCGATCACGAAGAAGGGAGACGCGTGCGTGGTCAACGGCAAGTCGTACGCCATGGATGAGGTCGTCGAGTACAAGCTGGACAAGAAGGACGCGAAGGTGGAGTCGCGGCACCTGCGCGATCTGGTCGAGCACGTGCTGGTGGGCCACAACACCGCCATCCTCGTGTCGGCGGAGAGCAAGGCCGCGGTGGCCGCCAAGGCGGCGGTGGAGTCGACGGTGGCGCGGCTCCTGGAGGAGATGCTCAAGCCGGCCCGCAACTCGTTCGCCGCGCTCTCGCTGACGGCGTACAGCCTGCCCACCGCGACGACGGTGTGCGACCTGCTTGTCGACGACGCCAAGCCGAAGGCGCTGCGGATGGGCAACTCGCCCCTATACGGCCCCACCGCGATGGACCTCACCTCGCAGGAGATCCCGACGAGTGCCGACTTTGCCAAGTCCTTCGAGGCAGCCATGCAACGCGGCGACAAGGAAGCGATGCGGGTGTTCATGCTGGTGGTGCGGCAGGTGCGCCGCGCCGCCGGCGACGCAAAGGAGGAGGTCTTCATCGCGTCCGTCTTCATCGCTGTCAGCGGCAGCGGCGCCAAGGCATTCCACGACATTGTCGACAAGAACCCTGCCGCCCCTGGCGATGTGTTCCGCTACGCCCTCGAGGGCCCGACAGTGTGCACGCATGTTGTGGCAGTCAACAAGGACTCCTCCGACGCCAAGCTCCTCCAGGACGCCGAGAAGATCGGCGCCGTGCAGAACACGGCTGCCCGCAGCGGCAACATGCGCCGCTTCATCGACTTCACCGAGACGCAGCTGACGGCAATGCGGAAGCGCTGCGATGAGTGCAGTGGGGCCGAGAAGGTGCCGCTGGAGAGCCGCCTCAAGCGCCTGTCCGTCGTGCTGGAGGACGCCAAGACGCTGCTGGATGACCCCAAGAACGTCGTCCCGCACGTCTACACGGCCGACGCGAGCGACAGCAGGGCCGTGGCGGAGGTGAGCCCGGCCGAGCAGAAGTCGCGCGCCGTTCCAGAGGCTGCCGCGGCAGCGGGACCCGCGGTGTCCGCCACGCCGGCCACGAAGGCCAAGGCCGCAGCGAACGACGCGGCGTCCCCGACCGGTGGGGCCGCCGCCCCAGCCGCGTTGTCCGCCACGCCGGCGGCGACCCCCGCGGACCAGAAGCCGCGGGGCACGAATGTGGCCACGCTCGTGATCGCCGAGGCGACGGAGACGCGCGCCTACTCGATCGCCGGGACGACGGTGACGGCGGGTGGTCGGCCCTTTGCCGTGGACGAGGTGATCGCCCGCGACGCGGCCAAGTCGACGGCGCTGGAGACGAAGACGACCGCCCGCGTGCTGAGTGCCTTTTTGAAGGGCTACAACGGCGCGGTGATCGCGGCGGACAGCGTGGCGCTGGCGGCGAACGGGATGGAGTCGCCGGCGATGGGCTTCGTCTACACGGCCGTCGCGAGCGCGCTGGCGAACCCGGGCTGCAAGGGCGTTCGCGTCTCGATCGCTCTCGTGCACCAGCCGGGCAAGGCGTGCGACCTGACGACGACAGGCGCCAAGGCGGAGATGCAGCCGCTCGAGGTGTCGTCGTCGCCGCTGTTCGGCCCCATCGTCCACAACGCCACCCTGCACCGCGTCCGCGCGCAGGAGGACTTGCAGAAGCTGGTGGACCGGGCGCGGGAGCAGGTGAAGGGGCACTGGAGCGCCGCGAACAGCGCCGTGCACGTCACGGTGGTGCACTGCTTCGCCCACGGCGACGACGTGCTTGTCTCATCGCTGCTCGTCTCCTTCGCCGCCGCGACGTGCACGGTGTACGACGAGGTGCTGGAGCAGCAGCAGCAGCCGGGCCACGGAATGCGGGATCTCTTCCGCTACGCCTTCGGCGGCGCGGCCACGTCGGCCTTCGTCGTCTCGCTCGGCAGCGCCGACCAGGTGGCCGAAGCGGCGGCGTCGCTGAAGAGGCAGCACTCGGCCAGCAGCGTGCGCAACCGCTCGCCGCGGCAGGGCAGCATCAAGAACTTCATTGCGTACACAAAGGCGTCGCTGGAGAAGCGCCGCGAGCGCCTGGCGACGCTGCCGGCCGACGCGCCAGACCGGGCGGCCATGGCGAAGGTGATGGCTCCGATGGAGCGGATGCTGGGCGACCACGAGCGCGTCATGGCTGACCCCGCGAACAACTTCCCGCGCGCGTACGCGGCGGACACGACGGCGAACAAGGAGGCTGCCGGCGACGACGCGAAGGCGGCGTCGGCAGCGCACGAGAAGCCGAGCCTCGAGGCGGCGAACAAGTCGTCGTCGCCGAAGGGTGAGCCCGCCGCCGCGGACGCCGCGCCGGCCGCGAGGCCCGACGACTCGGCCTCGTCCGCCTTCACGGAGCCGCGCGTGGTCGCCTTCGTGGCCCGCGACGTGGCGGAGGGGGAGAAGCAGCTTTCACTGGGCAACAAGGACTACACGGTGGACGAGGTGGTGAAGCGGGTCAAGACGTCGACCAGCACATCGACCGGCCCCTGCGTGCACGTGGCCGAGCTCGAGTCGCGCTTCGCTGGCGTGCACAACTGCTCGCTCATCTCGGCCAGCTCGTCCGCGGAGGGGCAGTCGGTGGAGGAGCCGGTGTGGATGTACTTCCAGCAGTGCCTCAACAACGCCCTCGCCGGTGGAAAGCCGGGCGAGGAGATGCGCCTCGACCTCAACTTCGCCGTGGTGGCCGCCGACGAGCTCCTCGTCGACCTGCTGTCCGACGAGCGCCACCAGGCCCCGCGGCCGCTGGAGATTGCGTCGTCGCCCGTGTACGGCCCGCGCATTCAGAACGCTCGCAGCGTGGCCGCGCAGAACGCCGATGAGCTGGGGCGGTGGATGGACAAGGTGCACGCGAACGTCGCGGCCCACCTCGCGTCGATCCGAAACGGCGAGGCGATGATGATCGGCACGGCGCTGCTGCGGCGCCGCACGAGCGATGGCGACGTGCTCGTTGCCTCCCTGACGGGCACGCTGACCGGTGCGTCGGTGAAGGCGTACAAGGAGGCACTCGAGAAGGCGCCGGTGACGCGGCGCACGCTGCTGAGCAGCGCCTACGGCGGCCCGAGCGCCACCGTCACCCTCTTGAACATCGGCGCCGAGGACGAGACGGCGCAGGACATGGTGACGACGGCAGTGGCCATCAGCAAGCGGCAGCGCAACCTCGTCAGCCGCTCCGGCAGCGTGCAGGCGTTCGTGAAGTACACGGAGAGCGCGCTGAAGCGCGAGCAGACCCGCGCGGCGAGTGCGACCGACGAGTCGCGGGAGCGGCACCAGCAGAAGGTCAGCCGCCTGCAGCCCGTGGTGGACGACCACAGGAAGCTGCTGAGCGACTTCACCGTGCCGATCCCGGCCTACCCGGTCACGCGCGTGAACAGCAGCCGCAGCCCACCAGCAGGCCGTGCCGTCTCTGGCGCCGCACAACCGCACGCCGCAAACGGCTCGACGCCGGCCGCTGCGGCGGCGGCCACGGCCGCGTCCTCGTCCGCCACCCCCGCCGCGACGCCCGGTGTGTCGCGCCGGACACCGCAGGCAGCCACGGCGACGCCGGCCGAGGCGGGCACGACGACGACGCCCACGCCGCGGCAGCACATGGACGCAAAGGCGACGACGACGCCGACACCCGGCGCGACGCCGGCGGGGCAGAAGCCTGCGCCCGCGAAGAACCCGATTCAGTCTGTCGTCGTCGTGACGCCGTGCCGCAGCACCCCGTCGTCGACGGCCGCGGTGGTGCCCGTGGTCCACGCGGATGGGACGCACGTGATGGCGGTGATCTCCGGGGCGGAGCGGAGCGTGGAGTGCGACGAGGTGGTCAGCCGCCTCGACCAGAGCGCCGCCGTGCGGTCGGAGAAGCTGGCCCTTGTGCCCCAGCAGTTCGTGAGCGGGTTCAACGCCGCGCTGCTGTGCTGCGACATGGCCGGCTCGAGTGCCGGGCCGTCGGCGTGCAGCAAGGTGGCGGCCACCGTGCTGGAGATGAGGCCGGCCAACTCGGAGCTGTACATGTCCATGGCGGTGGTCCGACAGGGCGAGTGCAGGGACCTGCTGGTCGAGGGCGGCAGTGCGGACAGCTACGCGCCCATGAAGGTGAGCAACTCCCCGATCTTCGGACCGTCGGTGCACAACGCCACGATGGAACCGCTGCGCGACGCGGCGCGGTTCGACGAGGCGTTCCGCGCCGGCAACGCCGCCGCCGCGAAGGAGGACGCCGTGCTGGTGGTGTCGCTCGTGCTCAAGACCGTGGAGAAGAATGACGTGGTGGTCAGCAGCTTGCTCATGTCGCTCAGCACGCGCCCGGACGTGTACGCGGCAGTGGTCGACGTGGCGCCGAAGGACGAGCGCCGCCTCTACCAGTACGCCGTGCACGGCAGCTGCTACACTGTCGGCGTGCTCGGCCTGCCCGACAAGGTGAACGAGGAGGACCTGGCGGAGTGCCTCACCGTGTACACGAAGATGCGCACCATCGAGAACCGCCCGATGCGCAACGGCAGCGTGAAGCGTTTCATGATGTACTCGATGAACGCCGTCGCGGATGTCCGGGGCCGCGCCAAGCAGGCGGCCGACGATCACGAGCGCAAGGTGTACGAGCAGCGTGCGGTGTCGCTGGAGCGGATGGTGACCGACGCGCGTGCGCTGATCGAGTCGCCCGAGGGCCGCGTTCCCAGCACGTACGCGTGAGTTGCGCCGTGGCGGCGCACCATCGGCTTCTACGGCGGAGCTCTGTCATCCTTTCCAGGGTTCTGCTCTTCCGGTGTCGTCTCGCTGCGCCCGCGCCTCCCCTATCGTTCCGTGACCGCTCTTCTCCCCTCCCTGTGTGTCTCTCTCCCCTTCCCCTGTCTTACCTGCTGATCCCGTCGATGTTCGCGTCGTTGTGCCGGAGCGTGCGCGCTTGTGTGGCGCTTCTGTGTGTGTGTGTGTTGCTGCTGCGTGCTGTCCTGTGCCTCTTCGCGGCGGCGCAAGCGCCGCAAAGCAGAGAAGAAAATGAAGTGTGTGATCCACGGTGACGTCCCCGCCCCTGCTCTCTCTCTCTCTCTCGTCCTCGTACATAGTTCTCTTCTCCCCCTTTTCTCTGTCTCTGTCTCTTTCCTTTCTTGTCTTGTGCAGGCGTCGGTGTCGTCACTGGCGTGCCGCTCTTCTCCACCTCCACCTTCAATCGTGCTCACCGGCACGCGCAGCTTGCTCTCCCGCGGAGCTTGGTTGGGAGGCCAGGTTTGAATGTGTCTTGCGAGGCGGGAGCAGTACCACTCAGGAGGTTCTCGTGGCCGCAGTGCCTCTCCTCGTCTCCTCCTCCTCGTCCTCGTCCGCCTTCACTCGCACCCGCCTTGCGCCCTCTTCTTTGCGTTCGGGTTTGTGTGTCACCTTCGCATTCTCGCCCCTTCGTCTCTCTCTCTCTCTTTCTCCCCAACGCTCACGCGCCGCAGCGCAGGTCAGATTTTCCCTGCTCCCGCGGCCGCGCTGCCGACGACGGTGCTGGCGTGAAAGTAGCAGCTCATTGTTCACGTTTGTATTGGGTTTCACGTTGTTCTCTTCGCCTTGTTGACACGTGTGCTGATTGTGGCACTCCGTTTCTTTCTTTTTCCTTGACTCTCCCGCTTGGCGTGCAGAGGAATGCGTTGGCGTATTGCTCGTTTCGCGGCTGTCTGCAACCCGCGTTTTGGTGTTTTCTTCTCTTTCGAGCTTCTCGACACTCTTTGTTTGTTTTGTTGGTTCTCGCCGTGGTGCCCTACCGACACATCAACCGTTGTCTTTCTCTCGCGGCAATCACACGAACACGGAAAAAAAACACACACACACAAACACGCACGCACACGTTTCCCCTTTACCCCACGAAGGAATAGGGCACAACAACGCACATGTGTTCAAAGTCCGCGTTCGCGACGGGAAAAAAAGAACCAAAAAAGTGGAAAACAACAACAACAAAGACGAATGCTCTGCGTGTTCCTGAGAGTGTTCGTGCGTGGGCGTGTGTGCGCAAGCTCAAGTTGGCCATTCTCGGACGATGCCTATTCCCTTCGCTGGCGCTTCTTGCAGCTGCGTGAACAACGCCGACAGCTTGATGTGCGTAGAAGTGCAAGCCCCTTCTTCTTTTTCTTTTTTTTTTTTTCGCGCCGTGCTTCCTCTTTCCCCTCGTTTGTGTTTCTCTTTTGTATTTCCTCGTCCATGGAGACGCCATCGATCTTTGCGAGCCCGACACCGTCCTTCACTCGTCGGCTCACTGCTCCCTCCCCTGTGCCATCCGCTCCTCTGCCTTCACGTCTTCTTATTATTGGCCCTTTCCCCCCTCTCTTCTCCACCTCGACTCCCGCTGATCTCGTGGCAGCGCCTGCGCGGTCCTCCCTGAGCCACAACCCCCCCCTCCCACACCCCCAACCCCTTCCTCCACATCCCCATACTCGCTGCGTTTCCGTATTTGCGTCGTTGTCTCCTTGCTTTGTGGATCGCTCTAGACTACCCCCTTTCCCCCCTCCACGCCTCCGCTTCGTTTTTCTTTTTGGTCCTTGCCCGTTTCGGTGCCTTCGCTCAGCCCCGTTGGCAGCGGACTGATCGCATGTTAGCACGTCGCGCTGGAACACCGAGTCACAACAACAACACCAAAACAGGAACAAAACAGAAGCGGTAGAGGACGCGCGTTGCTGGCGTTGGTACCGCGTAGTCGCTCCTCGCAACGCCCTTTCTTTTTTGTTTTTGTTTTCGCTTCCGGTGGAGCGGGTCAAGCGGAATCCTCATCGTTATGGCGCACGCACGTGCGTGCGTCCTCTTCTTGACTGTTGTTGTTTCTTCTTGGAGAAAAACAAAAATAGTGGGCAACGTACACGGCACTACGAATGCGTCTGTGTCGTCTTTTTTTTTTTTTGCGACTATTGGCGCTGGGCTCGTGGGTGTCTGTGATGCTGCGGTGTCTGCACGTTTGTGTTTTCGTTTTCTTCGCCTCTTGTTCTTCGTGGATGTCTCCACCTGCTTTGTACTCTCATCGTCTCTGTTCCTCGCTGTCTCTCTGGCAAGTGGGGGCCCCTTTCTCGCCTTTCTCCGCCCCCGCCTCTCCGACCCCCGACCCGACGCGCGCTTGCACTGCTGTCCTGCCTTGCGTTTGTTTTTCTCCCGCTGTACTGCTGCCGTTTTGGGGTTTTGTACCTTTTTTTTTTGGTCACATCTGTTTTCTGTTTTTTTTTTCTCTGCGTTTGTGCGTTGATGACCATCTTTTTCCTTTTCCCTTTCTTTTTGTTTGTTTGTGTGTGTGTGTGTGCATGGCAATGTGCGCTGTTGTGCAACCCGATGTTACGGCCTTCCGCGAGGGGGTCCCGCCGTGAGAGGGAGGGAGGGGAGGGGGGGGCGCCACGTGGATGCCGTGCTGCGTGCCGTATCAAGCTCCCCTCGCCGCTCTCCGCGTAGCACACCTTCCCTCCCCCCCTTCGCCCCATCCNCTCCCCCTCTTCCCCCAACAAGAAGAGAAGTCAAATGTGTGTATCGGCAGCAACATCAGTGCTTCCTGAACACAGAGACGGGCAAGGGCAAGACAGTGAGAATGGTGGCGGCACTGTCATCTTGCAGTTTCCGCAGCTGCTTTTCTTTAGTGCTTTTTTTTTGTGTGTGTGTGCTTCATAATGTCACTCATGGCGTCACCCTCTTCGTTCACGCTCGTCCCCTCTCCCCCCCTCCTCCCCCCGGCGCGCGTGTTTGTCAGGATGCGCTGCCTCAGGCTTTTGTGCGGCACAGCAAGCTCCGGAGGAACAGACAAAAAAATAAACAACAAGAGGAAGACCCACCACCGCGTCGCCGCCAGCCTGCATGTGACGAGAGACGAAAGCAGGAGTTTGCGCGCTTTTTTTTTCTTCTCGATCTGTGCGGAGAACTCCCGCGTGTATCTGGCGCGCCGATTTGGTTGTGCCATGAAGAGTCTCCGTCAACCATTTCCCTTCTACTGACTTCACGCTATTGCTCCTTGCGGTTCTTTGTGGCGTTGTCCACCTTCCCGTGTTGTCAGGTGCTCGCGTGGGTGCCCACTCTCGCTCCGCTCTCTCTCTCTATGTTGCTCTCTCTGTGTGTGGCTCAGTGCCCCTTTTTTGTCTTTCACGCCCCCGGGCCCCCCCCCTTCCCTCCCTCCGTATACGAAGGCAACGGTGGGTGCCAGCAATGTGGTCAGTCAGCCGGTCTCAGCGTCCTTTTTCCTTCCTCTTCTGTTGTCTTGTGCGGCACTTTGATCTCCTGTCAAGCCCCTCGCTCGACGCCGTCTCACCGCCTTCTCGTCTCTCTCCCCCAGTGCTGCTCCGCTGCCATCGAATCTCCTTACACAGATCACCTCTCTCCCTCCGCCTCCCTTGTTTCCCTCCGGCGTGTACCTGCTGAGCCACCGCCCCACTCCTCGTCGCCATTCCGCGTGCGCACTTCTTTTGTTCTCTTCACGTTTCGGTGTCTTCCAGTGCTGGCTTGCGCCTCCCCCATTTACCTACTTGTCCACAGCTTTCGTGTGGTTTGTGTGTGTGTGTGTGTGTGCGAGCTTGTATGAAAGTCTCAGATATGTGCGTCTGTGTGCGCGTGTGGTTGGCAGATTGTTTTCTCATTTTTTTCTCTGCTTTGCTCTTTGGATGATTGATGCTGGTAGGTGTGTTGTTGTGGCGACACCGACTCACAAGCGGTGCCTGTAAACCACCGCCGCCTCCATCGCCTTTCCTTTCCCGTCTTTCTCGATGAGTATTCAACGCCCTCCGACCACTCTGCCCCTCTTTTCCTCCTTTCCATTCGTCGCAGAGGCCTGCCCACGCCTTTTCCCTGTTTCTTTTTTTTTTTTGATTTGACTTGCGCTAATGCTGTTGTTGCTCGTCATGTGCCACGTGGCCGTCGTTTGCCTCTTCTTTTTCTGTCTTCGGCGTGTGTGTGTGTGTATGTTCTTGAGGTTTTGAGTGCGCTTCGTCTCCTCGCGCTTGCCAAGTGTTGAGATGCCACGTTTGTTTTTGCCCCCTTCCCATGCATCCGCGTTGAAGGTCGTCTCGCTTTCTGCCTTTCCCACCTTGTCTCCCTCTCTTCTGTTTCTTCTCCTCGCACTTCGTCTATTGGCGATGCGGCTCATGACGCGGACGATCATTGTTTCTTTTCTTTTTTTTTTTGTGTGCGTGTTTGTGTCGTGGACGCGTCGCTGGCGTCTGTTTTTGGGTTTGTATGTGTTGTGCTGTCGTGCATTGGGATGCTTGCGCGCCACTTCTTCTTTTGTGTTTATCGGCCGCTCCTCTTGTGTGTGTGGGTGTGTTTCCTCTGTCGCTGTTGTTTTCTAGTGTCTCAGCCCCTTTCCCGCTTCTTCGCCTGCCTTCTTCTCCTCGAGACCCCCCCCCCACACACAGACGCAGACGGTCTGAAACACACGCACACACGCTCGGGGGTGTCCACGCCGTCGTCTCGCTCTTCGCGCTCTCGCGGGCTTTGGATGAGCTTCACTTGTGTTGGACTCCTTGCCTTGCTTTGCGTCTTGTTCCCCTTTTTGCTCTTCCACCCCCCGGTTCATCTCACCTTCATCCATGTGTTAGTTCTCTGTTTCTTTTTTGCTTTGTTTCGGCATGTGCGCGCAGGCGATGGTGTTCACTCGGATACGCGCGGAAGCGGTTCGACCGAAGAAAAAAAAAAGGAACGAATGGAAATCAAGGCAATAACGAAAACGCGACGTGGTGGCTGCTGCTCATGCGAGGGCCTTCCTCCGCCTTTTCCTGCGCGAACCATCACGCTCGCGTACGCAGACGACGCAATGGCTAGATGCGCGTTCGAGCGCACGCGAGCGATGCGGCTCCTTGTGCTGCAGACGAAGCTGTGGGCTCACCGAGGAGTGAGAAGCGGTGAGCACGTCGTTGAGACCGAGGAGAAGGGGTTGCGTCTTTCCTTCTCGCTTCTGATCGACGCTTCTGCTCCCCCACCCCCCCCCTTCGCGTCCGTCTGGTCACGCGACGTGCGCAGAAGCGCTCACTACTGCCGTCGCCACTGCAGCGCCGTGGCGCGCGTACGAAGAAGGTTGCGTTGGATTCAGCGTTTCCGGCGAAGTGCCAGGGTGACGCTGTCGCTCCCCCTGATGATCTGGTGCACTGCAATCCCTTCGCCTCCCGTCCCCTTCATATCGCACCTCTATTCGCGTTGAACGCATTTTTACGTGGTTGAATACACCACTCCACTCCACAATCACACACGTACACACACACACACACAAACACGCACGCACATGCGCACACATACGCACACGCGCACACATACGCACACGCGCGTCATCGTCTTTTCTCCACTGTCACCCACCAACGCACACACGTGTACTACCGTCTCCACTTTCCCCCTCCCTGTCTACTCCTGCTCCACAGATCTGTACACCGACGTTCACCAGCGAACTCCCGCCTTTTCGTCTACCGTGCCGTGCCATCTTCCATCTTCTTTGCATTCTCTCCTTCCGTTTCACGTATCTTTTGCCTTCTCACCCCTCCTTGCTTCCTGCTCTTCTCAAAGGCTCGGTCTGGTAGTCACACGCTATTACCAGCCCCTCCCCTCCCTCCACACAGAGACACTGACCGATACGCACCCATACGCGCATCGTCTTCTCTGTTTCCCCTCTCTCTCGCCAACGCGTGTGTGACCTCTTTATTGGACTCTGCTCCGCTTACTACGACACTTACAGCCAGCCACCCCCGCGGCTTTCCAGACCCTCGCTTCCCCCCCCCCCGCGCGCTTGTCCGCCCGTTGTGGGCATTGCGACTGTCTGGCTGCCTTCGACAGTCTCCGACTTTGGCTTGCTCTTTCTCTCTGTGCCTTCACGCTCGACAGGTTGGCGTCGTGCCAGGCTGCCGCTTTGCTCTTTTCTAGCAAAGCTGCTACCACCACTCCGCAGCTTCTGCGCGTGTGGTCGCGTGTTTGTGTGCGTAGCTGCCTGCGTGGGGCGCTTTCTGTCGCAGTCGGCGTCGACCTGTGTTGTGTTGTTGTCGTCCTCCCTCCTCGCACCTTTGGTTTTCTTGGCTCTCCACTTCCGTTACTTGGTCCGTGGCTGGCTTTCTCGTACCCGGTTCGTGGGCGCCATTTTCTTTTCTCTCCGTTTTGTGTTTGTCAGTTCCCGCTTGCCTCCCGCTTCCCTCCATCCTACTCGACTGGACTTGTCTGTCCTTCCCTGTCCCCCTCTGTGCTGCACGGGGAACAACCCGTCAACACACACACACACACGCACACATCGAGTTACCCAATTCGCCTATCATGTACTACGGCGGCTACGACCAGGGCTACGCCGGCGACCAGGCCTACGACGGCTACACAAACGACAGCGGGGCGCAGGACTACACCTATCAGCAGCAGCAGATGATGATGATGCAGTACCAGGGCAGCGGCGGCTACGACCAGTACGGCCAACAGCAGCAGCAGCAACAGCCGATGCAGGACCCCTACAGGCAGCAGCAGCAGCAGATGATGGGTGAGAACGCCGGGTACCAGGCCGACGGCTACAAGAACGGCGGCGAGGACGAGCGCGGCGGCGCCCTCAAGTCTGTGAAGAGCTTCAGCGGTCCGCCGCCGGGCGTGGACCGGAAGCAGAGCACCATGGCGCGCAACCGCTCCGTCGCGTCGCGCAGCAACCACGCCGGCACCGGGATGGCCCGCCACGGCAGTGTTTTCTTCGGCGCGCGCGAGCGTGACACGCAGGTGGCGATCAGCACACGCGGCGGCATGAGCGTGCGGGGCATGCAGGACGAAGAGGAGGAGACGGAGCTGAAGCAGTACTACGGCGACATGGCGGCCCGCAACGAGGACCGCAAGATGGATGGCCTCAAGGCCGTGCGCAGTTACCGTGGCGACATCGAGGAGGGCGAGGATGTCGGCAAGCCGCGTCGTGTGACAAACCGCCGCAACGTGGACGGCCGCTCCGCAACGGGCTACGGCGGCATCAACTTCAAGCGCAAGGCGGCGATGCGGAACGGCGAGCAGTGGGGTGATGTGGAGGTGCGCCGCAAGGCCGGCAACGGGAGCCGCTCGCGTGACTTTGATATGGAGGACGCGAACCGGCAGCCACCGCCTATGCCGCAGCAGCCGCCGATGCATGGCGGCATGGACATGTACGGCGGCAACATGTACATGGCCCCCGTCGTCTTCGAGGAGGCGCCGGCCGTGCCGCAGGTCTTCAACCAGGAGGACGTGCACTCGTATAGCAACCTGAGCGACGCCTTTGCGGAGGCCACTGCCGGCGATCAGGAGGACGCTGATTTCTAAAGTTGATCGCCGGGGAAGAAAGACGCGTGGGTGGGTGGGGTGGGGCGGGGCAGCGATGAGGCCAGAGGACGGCGTTCGCGAAGGGCGCAGGGCGGATGGCGCTTGGTGCATCCTTGTGACGGATTCCGCGGGCAGCGGAAAGATAAAAAAAAGAGAGTCGCAGGTTGATGGAGAGCGGGTGGGGGGACAACACCCGGTGCGTCTTGATGCTCTCCGCTCGCTCGCTCGCGCCGCCACTTCCGTCTTCTTTGTCCGTCCCACACCGCGCTGTGCGCTTTCTTTCCTGCTACCCCTTTCCCTCCTCCCCTCGTGCGCTGTAAAGGCGCATCTCCCGCGCGGGCGAGGATACGTGTGTGCGTGACGGGGAAGGGAGGAGGGAAGTCTAGTAGGTTCCAGTGTTTGGACCCCCCCCTCTTCGCTTCCACCGTTTTCAGCTCCGCAATCGCGACTCGTTTTCCCTCCCGTCGCTCGCTCACTCGTGACTGCCTCGCCCCCGTTGTGCCGCACCGCCGCGGAGATATTTCGTTTCTGTCTCTTCTATTGCGAGTAGGCAGCTACTCCCTCACCTCCCCCTCTCTCGCCGTCATCATCACCGCCGCGGCGTTGATGTTGCGCGCTGCACTTCTCATTGTAGCATTGTCCCCTCGACCAATGCCCTCCCTCCTCTGCTTGTCTTGTCACCCCCCTCCTCACTGTTCCCCCCCGCTCTGCGTGCGACCGCCCTCCTTGTCGTCTTGACGTGTTGTGGTGTGTTTGTTTTGTGTGGTAGGGAGACCTTCAGCTCTTTCACCTCCTCGTACTGTCAACCGGACTGTGTTGTTTACCCAGCTTCTTTTTTGAACTATCAGATGTGCTGTGCACCGCATTTTTCGTTTTCATTGACCGAGTATATCGCACAACACACCCACTCGCACGTGCGCGCAGTTAGTTCTCTGCGCCCACGTGTCTGACTTGTCCCTTTTTTTCCCTCTTGTTTACAAGTTGTTACGCGTCTCTCCTCTCCCGTCTTCATGCTCATGTTTCTATGGGTACGTTGTATATTGGCGGTGACGGTGACTCTGTGTCTCCGTGCACTACTGTGTTTTCTGCTCGTGGCGTCTTCTGTTTTTGTAGCTGCCCCCCCCTACCTCCTTCGCCTCTGTCTCTTTCCTTCTCCCACTTGTAAGAGGGGTCGTTATACCACGGCGCTCGTTTTCGAGTGCTCCGTCGCGCTTCTTCAATTATTATCTCCCCCCTCTCCCCGCCTGCCTTTTTTGTTTTTATCCCTATGATTCCAGTTTTGGTTTGAATGCGTGCGTGTGTGCAGTGGTGCGCTCCGCTCCTGATCCTCGCTCGCACCGTGCTTGCTCTATCTCGCTCTCACTGTCTGTCTGGTGCTCCACCACGTCGTCGTCAATTTTCCTTGTTGTGTTGTTTAGTCGCCCCCCCTCTCTCATGCGGCCATGCGCGGTGGAGTCACGCAGATGTCGGATACGCAGCAGCAGCAGCAGCAGCAGCCACAGGGCACCTGGGCCACGCAACCAACCCGGGTAGTGACTTCTCATGCCGTCTAGAGCGCGGCGCCTCCTCCCTCCCGCCTTACTTCTCCACCCACCTCACCCCCTCCCCACCGTGCATGGACGCCGTCATGGCGCTCTTTTTTTTTTTTTTTCCGCCCCACCTCTCCCGTGTTTCTTCACTGTGGCCGTGTTCGCCAGGCACCATCTGGTGCCCCTCCCGCGTTCAGAGAGGAGCAAGCGCGAGGCAGGCATGGAACTGTCCCCGCTCTCCTCTCTTTCCTCGTCTTGAGTCCCCTGCATCGCTGCGCTCTTCTCAGCTTTCCTTCACCACGGCGCACGACAACGGCCTGAGCCCGGGCGTGCGTCTGCGCGCCGCAAAGCGGAGGGAGCTGATGTGAGGTCGACACCCATCCACACCGACACCACGAGTGCCGCGTGTCCCCTCATCCGCACGCTTTTTCTTGGGTCTTCGTCTGTGTTGCCTCTCTGCCGAGCGGACAACCACGAAGCACGGCGTACTGCAGGGACGGGAGAGAACGAATGGACAAAAGGAAGAGGCAGCCGTGTCCCACACCCGCGGGCATGTATGTGTGTGCGTGTGTGCGTGTGTGTCTTCCTCCCCCCAGGTCCCTTGGCGAGACCCGTCGTGGTGGTATGCAAGGGGCGTGGTGCCTGCAGGCAGCCCTGTTCCTCTCTGTCTCTGTCATCCGCCCTCTCACCTCCCCCTTCCGTTTTTTACTCTGCCACACGTATGCCCGCACGACCAGGAAGCGCGCTCGCAGGCCTCTCTCATTGTTTGCTTTTTGAGGTTTCTCTTCCGCGCTCTTTTTCAGTTTTGTGTGTGTCGGTGTGTATGTCACTGTCTCCTGTCTTCTGCATCGTTGCTGCGTGCCGCTGCGTCTACCTCCCGATCATCTCCTCCTATTCCCAACCATGTCTCGCGCGTTTTAGTTGTCGCTGTGTCACTCCCCTCCCTCGCCCCTCCTCCGCCTTGTCCTTTATTGCGGTTGTGCTTCTGCCTTTGCGTGTTCAGTAGGAACCCACGACCTTTCCTTTTTTGGTTGAACGCTGCGTCGACTTCGCCAGCATCTGCCCACTTCGTAGAGTCCATCTCGGAAGGACCGTTTTTCCCGCGGTGTCTCTCTGTCTTCCATGATCCTTGACTTGAACCCTTACTTGCCCGCGGAGGTGCGGACGAGCGCGTCGAGTGTGTGTGTGTGTGTGTGTGTTTGTGTGTATGTGTGTGTGGAATGGAAAAAAGAAGGAAACGGGAAACGCGTCAACCCGCTCAGTGCCCCACAAGCCAGAGCTCGCTTGGCGTTTTGTTTCTTCTCTCTCGTGGGTATGACGACGTCACCGGGGACGGGAGAAGATGAGCGCTGTACGTCCCGCGAGTGACTGGGCGCGGGGCCGGCGGGGGGGGGGGGGGGGAGCGACAGAGGGGCAACACCTGAATATGTACATTTCCTTCTCTCCCCCCCTTTCCCGCCTCACGCCCCCCCTCTGTTCTCTGTGAGGCTCGTTTCTTCTCTTCCGATCCCACAATCGATGGCGCTCTTCGCTTCGCCTTCGCCCCCCCCCCCTTTCACCCCACTTCACCGTTTTCGTGTGCTCGCGTGTATGTTGTGTATCTTGAGCGTGCTGCATCTTTTTCTTGTGCTTTTTGCGTCTTCTGTGTTCGCCGGTGCTAACTTGTGAGTGTTGCACACGTGTTGATGTGTGCGTGTGTGGGTGTCTGTGTTCCGATCTCGCGCTTTTTCCCGCCTTTGCCGGGCACCTGTCACTTTATCTGCTTCAGCGTCACCACCTCCGTCTCGGCTGCAGGCGCGCCTGCGTGTTCGTGCACGTGTTGTGCTGTTGGTGTTTACACGGAATCGGCGTAACGGGGCGCACAGGCGCAGCACACAGTGGAACTGCACGCCTTCGGCCTGTAGCAAACGACTGCGCGGAACAGCACGCAAGGGGGGAGGGGCAGGTCACTGTGCCAGCCGGCAATGAGAGCATGAAGAGCGTCAGGAGGAGAAGTACGCAACACAGGTGTTGCCCGCTGTCTCCTGCTCCTCAGCAAATCAGTGAAGTGCGAGTTGACGAGCGCGGACGAAAAGTACGGGTAATAGGACGGCACGCCCATTCCCCTCCTCACCAGGTCGTCTCCTGCCCCCCGCCCTTTCCCCGAGCCAGCCTCACCGCGTGTGGTCTTCCTGTTGACTCCTTTTCTTGTTGACTGTCTAGCTCTCCCGTGTCGGCGTGGTGAAAGTGGCAGTGGGGAGTGGCCTCGGACTTTTCCACACCACCACCGCCTCTCCTGCCCCCCCTCCTCCTCTCCTCGCCTTTGTCTGTGAGAGTATGTGTTTACGTCGAGTGTGCCTTGTGCACGTGTGTGTGTGTGTGCCGGCGTGCGTGTCGCTCCTGCTGCGCTTCGTAGTGTCTCTTGCCCGCACTTCATGTTTCTTTCTATTCCCACCCTCTCCTGTCCTTTGGCTCGCTTCCGGCAAGGCTTGGTGCTTTGCCTCCCCTTCCACACATTACGGGAAAGGGAAGAAGCCAAGAAGGAAGGGACGGTGTGGCACGGAGAGGGGAAAGGCTATGTAACACGTCTGTCTGCGGCTATCAACGCGTGTACGAATGTGTGTGTGTGTGGATGGAGGCGGTGGTGATGAGGTTATTGACCAAGGCGACGGGGGGAGGCATCATCGACCGCATGCGCTGGAGTGCGGCCTCGTGTGATCCCGGCCCCGCTGTTGCCGCCGTTGCGCTCGCTTGTGTTTGTCCCCCACAGTTTTACCTGGCGCTCCCCGCGTGTGGGCAAGTTTGCATGTGCTCTCACACGCCCCCCACCTCCTCCACACTGCACAATGCATTATCGACATGCTTAGCTCGCTGGTGCAGACCATCTTGTTTGTTAACGTGCCGTGGTCAGAACGCGTGCTTTGCTGCCTGGCTCGTCCTCCCTCGACTGCTATCTGCGTCCTGGTCCGTCTGATGTGTATTCTTATTTGTTTGTTTCCATCTCGCCGGCTGCGTGTCTGCTACGCGGAGCTGGTGTGTGTGTCTGTGCGTCTGTCTTTCTCTTTGTGTGCGTGTATCTGCATGTCTCATGTGCCTCTTTGCCGTCACTCGTGCTCTTGTCCCTTTGTTTCCTCCAGCTTCGCTCTTTTCCTTCCACTGCGCCTTCTTTTTTTTTTTCTTCTGCGCTTCCTATTGCTGTCGTCTACTTGCCCCAACCTTCCGTCTAGCCCCCCCCCTCCCCCGTCGGAATTCGGCATCGGCAGAGCCCACGTGTGTGCGTCTGTGTGTTTGTGCGTTTGTGCCTCTGTGTAAGCGCGCGGCAACCTGGAATGCTGTTGCCGCACAGCGCTCCCTCTTTCACCATCTCGACTTCACCTTTTTGTTTTTCTCTGCGTTCCCCGTGCTGCACCCTTTCGCTGCTTGATGTCAAGGCTGTTCTCTTTCCTTTTGTTTTTGGTGGAGGGTTGTGCAGTGACGCCGCGTGCCGCTCGTGTAATCCTCGTGAACCCCAAACGACGCACCCCTCCCCCCCTCCGAGGCCCCACACGTCTGCGAGGGGAAGGTTAGGGGCGTGATGGTGGGGAGGGGAAAAGGAGGCTGTCAGAGAGAGGGGGGGGGGCTGGCGGGCGGGCGGGCCACAAGCCAAGGGAAAAGTGGGTACGGACTGTGTTGGCCACGTGTGGGCACGGTGGCGAGGCGACGGTTCACGGCGCTGCGTAGCGGGTGTGCTCCGCTGCCGGGGTTAGCACGCACGAGAAGGACAGACCTGCTCCGCCATTGCCGCACACTCGGCCGAGGCCTTGCCACCGCCGTTTGCGTTCACGTCCTGCTCGACTCCACTTCCGTCCTCGTGGCCCTGCCCCCTCTCCACGCGTTGGTGTCCCGTGTTCGTGCAGGCGCCGCGTATTCGATGTCCTCCCTGCGGGCTCGACTCGACGCCCCGCGCCCGTCGTCTCTGCGCCCCTTTTTTTCCGTTGTTGTGCACCTGCGGCCCACATGCCTCTTCATTTTTTTTCCTTTGTCCGGCTGCTCTCGTGGGACGCGTGTGTTGTGCACGAGCTACGCCGGCAGACACGTCGGCGGGCGCTTCTCCCCGCGTGTACCTCGCTGCCGCTGCCGCGGTGCCGGCGTAGAAGAGGGGCACGCACCATGGAAGGCCCGAGACAGGAACAGAGAAGAAAAGAAGCACGTAAACGGGGGTACGAGGGAGAGCGCTGGTCACAAGGTTCAAGCCTGTCCCCTTGTGGTTGCCTGCTCGTGTGTGTGTGTGTTTCTGTGTCTGTGTCTGGATGCCTCGGTGTATGCCGCTTTCTTTCTCGCCAGAGTTCTCTGTCGAGTCTGGGATGAGAACAAAAAAGGAAAATAACAACGAAATCGGGACTGACATCGGTGCGTCAGCGCTGGAGCTGCACCCTCGAGCGGAAGAGAGAAGGGAAAACTATGGCACGGTGTGACGCGTGCAGTGACATCGCTCGACGTGCCGGCGAGGCGACAGCAGCGGCATCGGCGGATGCGGTGGGGCGTCGTCCAGCACCGGAGAGCACTTGTTGCGGATCTGGCCGCCCTCAGACCACGTGGGTGGGGAGCGGGGATCTTGCACTGGCAGACGTGTGGGCCGCTCACCCATGTTGTCTTTCTTGGCCCCGATCTCAGCGAGTTGTAGACGTCGGTGCGCTGTTACCGGAGTGCCACCCTTCCCCCCACGCACACGAGACCAAGCGATCTGAGAGGTGTCGCACGGGCATTCTTGCCTTTTTCCACGGAGGCTCGCTCTACCTTCTTCCCACTCGCCCACTCCAAAATGTTCCCTCCTTTCTGTTTATGTCCTCCACCCCCCCCCCCCCCATACCCACCCACCCACCCACACAAACATCTGTGAGGTTTCCACAGCACTTGATATTCAGCACCGCCGTCGAGGTCAATCTCACAGGAGACAGAAAGAAAACAAAAGAGTTTGAGGCGCAGACGCCAAGTTTTCGTCATCCATTCGGACCTTGCTGCTCTGCCTTTTTGCGTGTCACTCGCTTGCTAAAGTCTGTTCCCACTGAGGGGAAGTCACGCCGCACAGTTGACCCCCCGTCCCCTCCTTCTGCTCCCCCCTTTGCACACATTCGCATAGCTTCATCTATCTACTGATACATTCTCGACGCTTACCATCACGCACCGTAGTCGCGGCAGGTCAACCTTGCACTGAACCTCCTCCCCCTTTCTGTTTCGAGGCGCCAGCAGAGCTCTTTTTTTTTCTGCAGCGCACACGTACGCTCACACTCACTCTCACACAAACCTACACACGCTTGGCCTCCCCCTCCCCCTTTCCTCCCGCTGCGCTGAGGTAGTTGACCCAACACGCCTCCAATCCCGCTCTTTGTCAACCCCCCTTGTTTCGCTTTCTCTCCGACTTCGACTTTTTTTTGTGTGTGTGTGTGTGTGTTATGCTCTTGTGTCGTTCTGTTTTGAGTTTTCTTTCTTGGGTCTCTCGGAGGGGCTTGGCCACAAAAGGCGACATTTGTGTGTGTGTGTGTGTGTTGCTCCACTTCCTGCTGTCTGCCTAACTTGACACAACGATTGTCCTTGCCGCTTCCCGAGTGGTGACGGCTGTGACGCTTCACACCATCTACGATTGCTCTCCAGGTTTTTCCTTTGACCTGTGCGAGAGCTCGGTGTGTCGGTGCTTGGTTGTGTGGGCGTGCCCGCAGGTCCGAGGTGCTCGTCCACTTCACCCGACTGTGTCCCCCCCTCCCCCCTCCATTGCGGACCTGCCTTGTAAAACTCCCTTGTACCTGCTTTCATCGCACTCCCCTACGCGCCTCTTTTTTTCTCTTGTTATTCCTTTTCTCAAGTTTCCTCATCGGGCTGGGTCTGCTCTCCTCCCCTCCTCCCCCCCGCGCGCCACCTGCTCACCACCCGCGTCTGCGTCGGCGCGAGTGGCCCCCCTGTCCGTCCGCCTCCCTCTCTCTCGTCATCACTTCCTGTGGTCTTAGGTGGGCGTCATTGTGCCTGGCAAAGCGCACCCAGCCTGTTTCGCTTCTTTGATTTCTGCGCTTCTCGCGTGCACGTGTCTTCGTGTGTGTCTGTGTGCGTGTGCGAGGGTTCTCTTGTGTTTTGCATTTTCCCCGACGTCAACGAAAGAACAAGAAAACCAGACCGCACACACACACACACACACACAGACACCCACTCGAAGACGGGGTGGCCGTATTGCTTCGGTGTACCTTTTTGCTTTCGGTGCTGACTCCCAGCACTGCCCCTTCTTGCCCTCTCTCGTGGACGTCGACGCTGGAGCTTGTTGACACTGGTGTGTACGCGACGGCATTCCGTTGCGCTGCTCATAGCTGCCTCCCCTCCCTGTTCTCGGCGAGTCCCTCTGTCAGTCCTCTTCATCCCCCGCCAGTCCTTCTTGTGTGTCTGTGTGTACATCTGCGTGAGGTGAGGTCTCCCCAGTGACGCCGCTTCCGCATCTGCCTGCCTTCTCGCTGCTTCCTCTCTCCTCTCCATTCTCTGTTTTATTTGTGACACCCCCCTCCTCCTCTCGGGAAACGCCATCGCCTGCCCTCGCCGTTCCCCCCCTCTCGTGCCCCCCTCCACGCACCTTCGTGTTGCTGCGTCGCTCTCTCCGCACCCGCGCGCCGCACTGGAGCCTACTGCAAGCGCGGCGCGCCGCTTCGCTTCCTGTGTTCTGCTCGTGTCTGCGCTCGTGCCGCTTTTGTGTGTTGTGTTCACCTTTCTTTTCATTTCTGGTGTGTTTGTGTGTGCGTGTGTGGTACGGGGTGCTCACCAACGGATTGGTACCCCGACGGTGACTCTTCGTGCAACTCGCCGCCTCGTCAGGTTGCGTTTGCGGTTGTAGTGGTGGATTTGCTGCGACTGCACTTCCTGTATTTTCTCATTCCGATTCTTCCCCCCTACCCCCTTTTTTTCTCGCCTAGTGGACGGTGTGACGTTGCTTCGTGTTCTTTTTTTTTTTTGTGTGTCTTATTTACTTTGTGCGTGCGTGCGCTGTGTGCGTGTGTCTGTGTGTGTGCGCTGCTCATTGTGCGCCTGCACGTCTGCCACTTTCTCTCTCTCGTGCCGGTGCTTGTGCTCTTCTTCTTCCGTACCTCGCGTCACGCCCCCCGGTGTCCCCCCCCTCCTTGTTCTCCCCTTTCATTCCACCGCCGCCGCCTCGTACCCACTACCCCCCCTTTCTCGAGTTCCTCCGGCTTGCGAGCGGCGCGCGTTCTGAGTTCTCTTCCGTCTCCGCATTCTCACTTCTCCCCACATCCCGTTTTGTCGTGCTCGCTCTCTCCGCCGTCGCCTTTTGTGTTTCGTGTCTTGGCTTGTGCTTATACCCGCTCAATTCCGCCTCCGTGTCCCCCCCTCTCTCTCTTTCTCCCTCTACCTCCCCCGTGCTTTCCCAAATCTGTATTATCGCCTCGGCGCCTATTGCCCTGTCGCTTATACCGCGCACCGCTTTTTTTTTTTCGTTTCATACTGGACGTTCTCCTCCTACCTCAGCGGACGCGTCGCCGTTTTTCGGTTTTGTTCGTCTGTTTGTCCAGCAGGACTGGTGCAAAAGAAAAAAAAAGAAGTGCGGAAACGCCCGCGTGCGTGTGTGTACGCTGCACTTCCGAAAAAAAAAGAAGAAAGCGGACGGTCTTGGCCACGTCCTGTGTGCTGGGCCCAGTTATTCTTGAAACGAAGAAAAAAAAGAGGGAAAAGTGACGGAACAAGGGGAACTGACCACGGCTCGTGCTTTGTTCTCTCGGTCCCCCTTTTTACTCAGAGCTGTTCCTCTCAGCCTTTTGGCCGTTCGCTGTGTAGAGATCTTGCGTGACGCCGTACGTTTGGTGCTCCTCCTCTTTCTGTTCCCCCACCCCTCCCCTCACACTCAGTGCGACGACGCGTGCTGACGTGCTTCGCCCGTAGTCTTGTGTGTGTGTGTGTGTGTGCACATCCGCTGCTTTTCCACATCGCGCCCCCTTCTTCCTCCTTTTTTTTTTGTTTCCCTCCCCGTCTTCACGTAGTTGTCGTTTCTGTGTGTGTGTGTAGGTGTCTTTGTTTGGGTCCGTGGTCGTGCACGCCCCGTCCTCGTTTCGCTCCAGCTGATCAACAGACGAGAGGCGCGCTTGTCTTCTGCTGTCTTCAGCCACAAACTCCCTCTCTGTGCACACCGTAGCTCGTTTTTGTTTCCTCATCGTTTGCGAGTCGGCCCACGCAGCGCCACTGTCAGTGTTCTGTTGTGTGCCTTTTTTTTGTTATTCGTCGTCAAGGGTGTATAGAGAGCGCCGCTGCCACGTGTGTGCCGACACACGTGGACGACTTTGTAGGTTCGCGCACGCTGCTCCCCGTGCTCGCGACTACGTGTTCTGTTTGCGTTCTTTGTGTTCCCTTTGTTTTGCTTTTCTCCCGTCTCTCCTCTTCTTGAGCTCGACTCTCCCGTGCTCGACTGACTGGCGCTTCATCTCGTCGCGTCGCTCCTTTTTTCGAAACTCGGCCCCCCTCCCCCTCCCCCGGGGTGCTTCGCCCCCCCCCCCCCCCTGTTGTGTGTGTGCACGCGGCAGCCTTCCCATTGCCATGACTGGCCGACTTAGCTTTCGCCGCAAGTCGCGCCACAACCGCAGCGGCGCGGCAGCGCAGGAGGAGCGACACAGCCGCAGCCAGGAAGGGAGCCGCGGCAGCCGCAGTGCCTTCAGCGCGTCGCACTCGCCGACTGCCGCGTCGCAGAGCAACCCACTCGATCCTGCGCCGCCCCTCACCTCCATTCGCTACGGCGGGAGCTTCAAGCACTCGCTGACCTCGTCTTCCACCCCGCCGAGCCTAAACAGTGCGCCCTCCCCCACCGCCGCCGCCGCCGGCCCTCGCAGCCGCGGCAATGCCGTCGTCCCTCTCCATGCCGTCGAGGCGCCTAACGAGCCGCGCTTCAAGACCGTCACCATCCCGCGGGGACTGAAGCCGCACGATGTGCCGCTGCCGCTCCGTGCGGAGGAGTGCTGGGGCGCCGCGCCGAGTACCAGCGCCGCCACGCAGCGCAGCGAGGGCCTCTTCCAGCGCTGGATGGACGCGCACCGGTACGGCACGCTCGCCCCCATCTACTCGATGCTGCGCCCGGCTTACAAGAGCGGCGGCGGCGGCGTGCAGCGGCTGCGGCCGTCGCGGCAGAGCGGGTCGCGCAACGGCTTTGGGCAGCTGACGCTGTCCACCAGCAACTCGGCCGGCACGACCTCGGTGACGTCGTACGACGTGGACGTGATCCGCTCGAACGTGTCCGCGTCGGAGGGGGCGTCGCTGTTCGACGTGGACGACCTCAGCGAGGGCGACGCGTGGATGGATGGGGCTGGCTACCTGCACCTCAACAGCTTCCTCGTGAGCGGGCCGGCTCCGCCGGCGGTGGAGCCACAAGCGCCACCCCGACTCCGCGGGGTGTGCGCCAGCGCACAAGTTCGTCCCGTCTCGCGCCTCCGCCGCACCCCGTCCCCGGCGGTCTCGCCGGTCGAGTGCCGGCTGCTGGATTCCCCGCCGCTCCCCAACACCTGTGCGACGGAGCGGCTCCAGCGCGAGTACTGCGTCGACGGCGTGCTGGCCCGCCCACCGACCACCTCTCCCGGCACCTCGCCGATCGACGCGCTCACGCTGCAGGAGCCCTACCTGCTCCACCCCCAGCCAAGCGACGTCGACTTCGCGTCAAGCGGCTACCAGGGCGCCTACAGCGCCGCGGCCGCACGCAGGCTTCCGTCGATGGTGGACGGCTTCGCGCGCAGCGACGACGAGGACGACCGTGAGGGGAACTACAGCCGCCGCTTCCTCTCTGTGGCCGCGCTGCCTGAAAGCGCAGATGACGACGCGGGTCTCGGCGACATGGACGGCGCGTGGCTCGCCGGCGTCGACTCGGGCCGCGACATGAGCCGGGTCTCACTCAGCACGCCGTCCGAGATTGCGGGAACGACGGGGGTGGCAGCCTCGGAGGCCGCGGTGGACCCCAGCGCCACCGCCGACTGCAACGGCACCCCAGCCCTCCTTTCTAGCGTGCGGGCCGATGTTGTGTCGCCTGAAGAGCCGCGCCAGGACCTCCTCAAGGTGACGCAGCTCGAGGCAACGGCCGAGCACTGCGTGCCGTCACTGCCCCCACCGAGTGCGGCCCGCCAGCCCAGCCCGCCCCCGCCGCCGCCGCTCTTCGGCAGCTACGCCTCCCGCCCCGCCCGCGGGGCCCCAAGCGTGTCGTTCGTCTTCTCGCCCAACCAGAACCGCTTCCACAGCAGCGGGCGCAGTGCGGCCGCGCTCGCGGCGGAGCGGCTGCTGACGCTGCTCGTGCTCGCGCCGTCTGCCTCGAAGGTGGTCGTGCGGCCAACGGGCGGCAACGGCGCGCAGGTGTCGCTGCCGATCGTGCGCGCGGGCGGGAGCACCGCAAAGGGCCTCTGCCGCGTCGTGGTGGACGAGGCGGTGGCGAAGGCGTCGACGGAGCCGTACGTGGATGCGCTGCTGCTGCGCGAGATTGCGGAGGAGATGCGGGATGGGCACTGCGCGGCGTTGCTGCTGTCCGTCGCGGGCGGCTGCGGCGGCCTCGGTGAGCGGACGATCGAGACGACGCTGAACATGGTCCTCGCCGCGGTGTCGCAGCGCCAGGCGGAGGCGCTGCAGCAGCAGCGGCAGCAGCAGGAACAGCAGCACCCGCCGGCGCGGGCCGCTGGGGACGGCAGTGGTGGTGGCGCAGAGGAGGAGGAGGACTACTACTTCAAGATGGAGGTCTCTGTCGCGCTCGTCCAGCGCGGGCGCAGCACGAAGGACCTCGTCGTGAACCGCGAGGAGGAGCTGGGCGCGATGGCGCCGACGCGGCCGGTGGCGAACCCGCTCGTCGGCTCGTGGTGCGACAACGTCATGTTCCAGAGCGTGCGCAGCGGCAGCCAGATCAAGAGCCTACTGCAGCCGGTCATGGCGTGGCTTGAGAAGACGCCGGAGTCGGCGGACCAAGCCGGCGAGACGCTCGGCATCTACGTGGCGCTGCGGCAGGCAAACCACCTGACCCGCCCCGCCGGCGAGCGCACTCTGACGCTGTCGTCGCTGCTCATCTACGTGGGCCGCAGCCCAGACGCCGCCATCGGCCTCGTGCAGGACCGGGAGTCGGGCTCGCCGCTGCAGCGCAGTCTCCTGCGCCGCGTCGGCGACGGCTGCTTCACCGTCGCCGCGTCGTGCGTCAGCGATCGCAGCGGCAGCAGCGACGCGTACGCCTCGCTGTGCGCGGAGGCGAAGGCGCTGCCCAACAGTGGCCTCGTGAGTGGCAACGTGGGTCGCTACATTGAAGCCCTGCGCACCGCACTGGCGCGCGAGGAGGCGGGGGTCGACGATGGGGCCCGTGCCCAACAGCGGCAGTGCCTACGCGTCGACCTGCTGCATCGCATGGAGGCGCTCATGCAGGACCCGTGGTCGGAGACGATTCCCTTCTACCCGGACCGGGTCGCCTCGCACGAGGAGGCCGCCGAGAAGGCGGCACGAGCTCGCGCGCAGGCGGCGGCAGCGGCGAGGGCGGCGCAGGACGACGGCATGCGTAGTCTCAGCTCGTCGGCGCAGAGCTTCCCGTCAAGCCAGTACACCTTCCGCGTTCCGACGGCAGAGGAGGCGCTGGCGATGTTCGACGACTGCCGCATCCACACCGTGGCGATTCGCGACTCCAAGAGGAACTGCGGGTACGAGCTGATGGAGGGCACCTCGAACGGCCTCGTGCATGCCGCGGACCGCAAGACGTACTTCGTCGATGAGGTGAAGCCGCGCCGCGTGCTGCCGCCGCTGCACACGCAGCCTATCGCCTCCAACACCACCGCGCTGTGCTCGCTTTTCGCCACGGGCCACAACACCGCCGTGCTCTCCTTCGACGGCCGCAGCGACAACGTCTTCTCAAGCCCCGTCTGGTACGTGCTGGCGGAGGCAATCGACAAGGTGCTCGGCCGCACCGACGGCGCCGTCGGCCACCTGCGCATCGCCTTCTCGCTCATCCGAACCAACGGGGAGGCGCTGGACCTGCTTGAGCCCGGCGCAAAGATGCAGCCGCTGCAGGTCGCGACGTCGCCGGTGTTTGGCACCACGGTGCACAACGCGTGCATGCGCACGCTGACCTCGCCGGATGCGCTGCGGCCGATGCTGCACGAGGTTGCCCAGGCCGCGACCCCGCAGTGGACCAGTGACACCCTCCTGTACGTCTCCCTCATCAACTTCTTCGCGGTGGACGGCGACGTGTGCGTGTCGTCGTTCGGCATCACCGTGACGGGCTCGCACGGCTCGGCGTGCCGGCGCATCCTGGCGACAGGGGCGTCTAATGCCGCGGCCGGGGCAGCGTCAGCAGGCGGCGTTGAAGCGGACAGGCTGCCGCTCCACCCGGAGGTGGTCCGGCTGCACCACGGTGCCTTGACCGGCTCGGCCGCGACGGTCTTCCTGACCTCGCTGAACAACGAGGAGGATGCCGACGTCGCGATGGAGATGGCGAGCGTGGCGGTGCCGTTGATCAAGAAGGCGCCGGTGCGCTCTGGCAGCGTGCGGGAGTTCGTGCGACGCACCCGCAAGGGGCTCGAGCGGCGGCGGCAGAAGGCCCGCAGCGCCTCGGACGAGGAGTGGCGCCACTTGTCCCGCATGGAGTCCCGCATCACGGAGATGCTGGACGACTACACGGCGCTGCTCGAGCCGGGCGCGACGTTGCCGCTGCCCAAGTCGTACGTCAACGACGTGGTCGTGCCGCCCTACCCGCGCGACATCGTCGCCGCCCCTGCCGCCGCCTCGGACGGCAGCCCCGCCACGCCTGCCACCGGGGCCCCCGCTTCATCGACGCCTCCCTCGTCGGCTCGCACCGTGTCGATTGCGCTGCCGGCGGACCGCTACAGGCGCACCCCACCCGCGCCGGGCGCACCCGGGCCGCAGGTGTTTCCGGTGCTGCCACCTCCACCGCCCGCGCCGGTGCCGCGAGCTCGCCCCCCCGCCCCCGCGGCAAGAGCGCCAGCGAGCGTGGACGCGAGTGCGCGTGACGTGGGCGTTGGTGGGTCGTCCGCTGGCACCGTGGGCCGTCCCCCGGAGCAGCACCCGCAGTGGGTGGTGGGCGTCGAGCAGCACGGCAAGGCGGCGAAAGCCATGCACGTGGCGCGCTTCGGCCGTGAGGTGACGTGGAGGTCGACCCTCGAGCACTTCGAGACAGACGACGTCGTCGTCTACGCGGCTGGCGAGCCACAGATGAAGCTGCTCTTCACCGAGGACTGCGCGGAGGTACAGTCGCTGCTGGAGAAGTCGCGCGCCGGGCAGAGCTGCGCGATGCTGGGACTCATGGACGACCAAGACGAGGCGGCGAGCGCCAGCGTGCACGTCCGCGCCCAGCCGCTGTGGCGCAGCTACACGGCTGTGCTACTGAACTCGTGCTTCCACACTGAGGGCGACGCCGCGTGGCTGCCTGGCAGCGAGCTGCACCTGCGCCTGTGCGCTGTGCAGGACCGGACGCTGCGGTACGACTTCCTGCAGGAGACGACGGCGTCGGCCTCGTCGGCCCCGCTCGCCGCGCGCGTCTCGCTGGCGGCCAGCCCCCTCTTCGGCCCGGTGGTGCGCAACACCACCGTGATGCGGGCGACGAACTTGCAAGAGTGCCAGTTCATCCTGCGCGGCGGCCTGCACGCGCTGAACGAGCTGCACAACGCGTACGACAGCGGTACGATCGTGATTGCGAGCGCCGTGCTCAAGAACGTGACGCGCGACGACACTATCATCTCGTCCCTCACGGCGTTCGCCGCGCGCATCGGCAAGGACATGCCGGCGGTGCGCGACATCCTTGCCATGGACCCGCGCGGTGGCGCCCCGCCGGCGCTGTACCACTACGCCCTGCGCGGCCCGTGCCACCTGCTGTGCCTCACGACGCTGCGGTCTGCCAGCGATGCGCAGTGTGTCGAGGCGCTGCGGCTCGGGCAATCGGTGCGCTACGGCGCATCAGCCCCGGTGCCCAGCGGGTGTCTCTCGACGTGCATCCGCGAGCAGGAGGCGTTGCTGCAGCAGCGCAGGGCTAGCAGCGGTCCTGCCACGGAGCAGGCACGTGTCGTGACGGCGAATGTTGTGCAGGAGCTGACGCGGATGCAGCGCGACCCGACCTGCTCGATCGTCATCTTCCCCTTGCGCGACGACGGCGTGCCGTGCTTGCTGCCCGAGACGTCGGCGACGTTTGGACCGGCGCAGCAGCTCACGCTCACGGCCTCGCCGTCCGGCAGCGTGGCGACGAGCGGCTCCGCCGTCTTCAACGGCGTCGTCAACTGCGGCGTCACAGGCGGTGGCGGGCAGTGCCGGTGCACCGCCGTCATCACGGCGGCGCCGCGCGGGCGCGCCTCCGCGCTCGAGGCCCGCATCGAAGGCCACACGGTGCGCAGCGGGCACACGACGTACCCCTTCACCGAGGTGGTGCTGCGTGCCGACAGCTCCTCCCTGCTCCGCCCCGGGCTGCTGCACTCCATCGCCGAGCACGTGCAGCAGGGGCGCAACTCGACTCTCGTCGCCGTCGACGGCCCCGACTCCTGCGCGGGCTCGGCGCTGCTGTCGAAGCTCGTGAGCCTCCTCATCCACAACAACGACGTGGGCCGGGTCCGCAAGACGCTGTTCATGTCCGTGACGGCGGCGCGCTACCCCCTGCGGACGTCGCCCGGCGCGGATGCCGAGGCGCAGGTGAAGGACCTCTTCGACGCCGACGGCGAGTTCTACCCGCTGCGGGCCGCGCGGTCGCCCTTCTTCGGGTCTTGCGTGGATGGCGCACGCTTTTCTTCGCTGAGCCGCCTCGGCGACGTCTACCTCACCCTGAAGGACGCCCAACGCGCCTGCGCCTTCATCAAAGCCACCCTGAATGTCGTGATTGTGCTGAAGCAGGTCCTCCTCGCCGCGGACGGTGTGACGGTGGACGATGTGGTCATGAGCTCTGTTTTCGCCGTGCTGAACGGCGCGGAGAACGCGCAGGGCCCGCATGCGTGCTCCGTCTTCGACGCCATGCTCGACAGGCGTGCGGCATCGCTCGGCGGCAGCGGTGGCGCGGACTCGCGGCCGGCGGCTGCACCCGCGACCTCCCCATTGCACAGAGCTGCGGCCGGCTCGTGGCGCCGCTGCCTGCTAGCGCAAGCGTTGGGCGGTGACAGCTTCACGTACGGCGTCGTCGGCCTCACCGCTGACACGCGGGCCGAGGAGGCTGCGGTGCTGCTGCGCTTTGGCATGCGGCTCATGCAGGTGCCATGCCGGCCGCCCGCCCGCTCCAGTGCCCGGGAGGTGCTGCAGCGGGCGGAGGCGCGGCTGCGTCAGCACCCCGCGCCGTCCCCAGACGCGTCGACGGACTTGTCCGGGATGCCGTGGGACTGGCAGCAGGTGAAGGCCGAGGCTGAGCGGGTGCTGCGTGACCCCGACGCCTGCAAGCCGCACGCCTTCCTGTGCGAGTGAACGGCGCTCGCCACGCGTGCGTCACTGCACCCTTGCTTCTGTTGTGTCTCGTACCGTCTGAAGGGCGGAGAGGGTCTCTCTCGCAACACACGTCCATCTCGCTCGCCATCGGTGTGTGTTGGGCGCACGCTGTGTGTTCTTTGCTGGCCCTCCCTCCCTCGCCCGGGAGGGAAGCGCTCGTGCGGTGACGTCCCGCGACGCGGCGTGAGAGGTGTGCGCACACACGCGAGAAACACACACACACGCCGCGTCCCCGTCTTTTCTCCTCAGCGCCTTCAACCCGCACCGCCTCCCCTACTATTGTTCCCCCCTGCGTTTTGGGGGTTGTTGTTCGCTTCTCTGCATCCGCCACCCTTGTTCCGTTCCCTTTCCCCCCTCCCTACCTGCGCCCTCTTCTCTCCGACCCTGCCTCCTCCGCAGCCGCGGCCGCTGGCTTGGGCCCTCTACCCCTGTTCTACGGTCTCCCCCGTCGAGAAACCTCAACAACTCAAGGAAACAAAAAGAGAAGAGAAGACACGTACCTCACGTGACGAGCTAGTCGAAGGGGGGGGGTGGTGGTGGTGGCCATCCTCCCGTGACGAGTTGTTGTCAGACACAGTCGGGTGGCTTTCTTCTGTGTTCAAGGACCCCGCCGGCTATGGGCGAAGTGTCAACGAAACCGCGGGAGTCAGTAAAGGGAAATGTGTGGCGCCCAGCTGAGCCCGATAGCTGTGGCGACCTGAACACGGAACACGGCGCCTTGCAAGGACCGTCACGTGCCTCACGCGAAGACTCTTGCCCTGCACCGCTGTCCTGGTGTGGTGCGTCGGGAGCCCAAACGGGTTTGGCTTACTCCTCAGCTCCACTAGGTCAACCACTTTATCACTCCCGTCTTGCACAATGCCTTGGGATCACTGAGTCAGTAAGCCCTAGAATCTCTCCCCCTCATTTCCCCTTGCCTTTCCCTTCAACCTCACCGGGATCCTAAACCCGGCCGACACGCACTCAAGGGGTTTTGAGGTAACAGGGGCTGAGCGATGTCATGAGCTACGATGTGCAGGGACCCTCTCCCCTCCCCACGGCTGCGGCAAGCATACCCCCACCGGGGCTAGAACGCACGACGGTGCAATTAGTAGTAACAGTTCGAGGCAGTCTCGCCATGAACGAAAAAAACCAGTAACGACGGTCAAAGGTGCACCGTGCACGCAGACGCAGGCGTGTGAGTCGCTCGACGACGCCCACCCGGCGGGAAACCCACGCGCGGCACGTGATGCTTGGGGATCACGCGGTTCAGGAGCGGCTCGGTGATGAGCCG
>JASAOO010003261.1:0-33147 GCA_030849075.1 Zelonia costaricensis | reverse complement strand
CTGTGCTGCCCTGTGTGCGTCATCGATTGCATCGGCCGTGCCGTAGTGAGCGGAACTGAGAAGAGAAAGTAAACGGATGGAACAGGCGCAGAGACTGGAGAGGGACGAGGTGCGCGTCTTCGAGTAAGCGGGTGGGGGAGGGAGTTGTGGTGATTTCGGGAAAGCCGTGAGGGAGGGGGGGGTGACGGCGTGCAGACGCGAAAGCGGTTGGTGGAGGTGCCGCAGCCCCGCTGCATCGCGTGTGTCTGCACTCCTTCTTTTGGCAGCTTCCGGCCACCCTCCCTCTCCCTCCACCTCTGCGCCCCCCTCCCTCCTATCGAACGCTCGCCGCTGCTGCTGCTGCTGCTGCTGCTGCTCAAGGGTGCGGGGCGAGGGTCACACACACGCGCCAACACGCATGCACGCACACGCAAGCGTACGTGTCGACTCGTGCGCTTGAACACCGGTATTGGTGGCCCATCAGCCTCTTCACCCCTCCCCCAAGCTCCCCCCTTGTGCACCCGTGTTGGCTTGCTTCTTCACCTCTCCCGAGCTCCCCAGTCAACCTCTACTACAGCCCCTACTCCTTTCGCACTCGATCATACCTCGCGCGACCGCCTTCCACAGGTTCATCGCTAGCAGATTGCGGCCCCCTACTCCCCAGCGCACACAGACGCACAACCACAAACGCACACACACACACACACACACACACATCAACGCACTTATACACGCATTGTCATCAAAACAAAATAAAGGGCTGCAACGCAGCATCCAGCTGCTCCGCTGACGTCTGTCCCGCGCCTGCGTATTTCCGCCTTGCCCACCACCGCCACCAACCACAGAGGGCAACCGGCGCTGTTGACGTGGGCTTCACTTCACTCCTCCGCCCTCCCCCCGCCCACCCTTCGCGTTGTCCCCCCCGTCTTGTGCCACCGTGTGTCTTCATCCCTGCCTTGTCAAGCTCTTTGTATTCGTGTGTTGATCTGCTCGTGTCGCACCGCAGCCCGTCCTGCCGTGCCACCCCCGCTGCGCATTTCCTCCTCTCTCTCTTGCGAGCACGTCAGGTGGCGGCCCCGCCAGCGCACTGCCCCACCCACCTACCCACGTGTGTGACGCGTTGACGTGACGAGGAGGATGGGCTGCAACAGCTCCAAGACGAAAGGCGCCAAGAAGGGCAAGACCGGCGAAGAGACGGCGCCGCCGCCGCAGCAGGGCTCCGTGAACGGGGCCGAGGCGGCACGTGACGCGACGGCCTCACGGCCCGGCGACATCGCCGGCGCCCCAGTGCCGCCGTCCGTCGCGGCCGAGTCGACGACGACGTACGGCACCCCCGCCGATGGAGCGTCAGAGCGCCGCGGCGGGTCTGCCGAGGCCGCAGCAGCGGCGCAGCCCGCCGTAGAGACCGCGTCGGCGGGGAAGCGGGAGGCAGACGCCGCGGCTGGGAAGGAGGCTGCCGCCGCCGGCCCCGAGGGGGCCCACGTAGAGAATGAGGAAGAGGGTGAGGGCGGGCAGCGTCAGAACGCCGACGGCGCCACGTCGACGGCTTCGTCAGCTGACGAGGGCAGCGAGTCGGACGCCGCCGGCGCACACGGCGGCGGCGACGCGGTCGAGGCGCAGCTGCAGTCGCCAGACCCCATGTCCAGCACGGCGCGCGAGGTGCAGCAGGCGGGCGCGGCGGCCCCTGTCCCCGCCTCCGACGCAGCCGGTCACACCACGGACGAGTTCACGCCCGTCGCGACGGACGAGGTGACAGGGGTGCCGGCATCCTTCTCCACGCGCCACGAGATGTCCTCGCCTCCGCCGCAGGAGCCGCTGACCACCGCTGCTGCCCCCGGCACCGTTCCCGCGGAGGAGACGAGCCAGGGCAGCGAGGTGCACTTCGAGGTCCTGGACACCGACGAGGACGCCGCGGTGGCGGAAAACGAGGAGTGGCCGGCGGTGGGCGAGGAGGAGGAGGAGGAGCCGCAGGAGCCTCAGCAGCTCCGAGGGTCGACCGGTGCACCGCGCGCGCCGCCGCCACCGCCGAACCTGACGGATGCTGAGGCGCGCACCCCGATGACGATGGAGGCAGCCCCTGTACCGACGCCGGTGCGGTCGGCAGCGGGCGGAGGCAAGGCACGCGGCAGCGCGGCGCCGTCGTCGAACACGTCCTTCCACGGCCCCAAGCAGCCGCCCGCCGGCGCCGGCCCTCGCCGGCCCACCTCCCGCAAGCCCAGCGTCGCCGGCTCGTCGGTGTCTGCCGGGGCCTACGCGTCCTCGCGGCGCCCGTCGTGGCGGCCGACAAAGAAGCAAGAGCAGCGGCTGCATCAGCGCCCGGCGTGGCAGTCCATCGTGCCCGAGCTGGACGAAGACGAGGACTACGACTACGGCCACAGCCCCGCCGCACGGCCGCCGCTACCAGCAGCAGCAGCGGCACCGACGACCAACACGCGGCCCCCACCGCCGGGGTCGCAGCGCTCTGCGACCTCGGAGGAGTACTACCGCGTCAGGGCCCCCGCGCACCCCGCAGCTGCAGCGGCTGCCCCGCCCTCCCCGTCCGCCTCCTCCACGGAGCTCGTCGTGCATGAGGCGGAGCTGCCAGCCAGTACGCCAACGGAGCGCATCGCGGCGCGGCGGTGGCGTGCCGGCATGGGCCAGACCGCGGTTGCCGACCCCCCCGCGATGGAGCTGGCTGTCCACCCGCGCAGCTCGCGCGGTGCCTCAACAAACGCGTCGCACCCACGGCAGCGTCGCGCGTTGAGGCAGGTGGCTGTGCTGCCTCCGATCCCCTACCGCCAGGGCTACACGGACCCCAGCCCTGGCGCCGCCCCCCACGCGCACCGGCCCGCCACGACGTACATGCCGCCCCCCACAGCGTTCGCCATGCGCAGTGCCGCGGACGGCAGCGCCTCTGCGCGCCCGGTGCTGGACCCGAAGGTGTTCGTGGCGGCTATCGAGGCGTCAACGACGGGGCTCATCCAGGCCCACAACCCACGCGTGACGGCACCGACTGCAGCCGCCGTGCCCGCGCCGCACGCCCATCACGACGGCTCGATGGCGCCGTCGCAGCACTCGGCCGCGCCGTCCCTGTCGGCCTCGCTGGCCTCGCTCCTGCCTGTGGCTGGCGCCGACGCGACGGTGTACCGCGAGCCCGTGAAGCTCGCGCCGTCGCACCTGTGCGACCCAGTGTACTCGGCCGCGCCGGCGGGGAACGGTTTGGTGTCTGCCAGCGCCTCGAGCTACGCGCGCAACCGCCAGCAGGCACGCCCGCAGACGGTGTCCGTCCCCGCGCCGCCGCAGCCGCCGCAGCCGCAGCGACAGGCGGTCTACGCGTCGCCCTCGCAGCAGTCGCAGCGGTCGGCGCCGGCCTCTCACTCAGTGGCCCCGGCCTCAACCGCCGCATCGTCGTACAAGGCGCCCACCGCCTCGGACACCCGCCCGCGCGCGGGTGTGCGTCAGCGAGCGCCGGCGCCGTCGACCGGCTACGGCGATGATGTGGACGCGGTCAGCGTTGATGCCTCGTCGTACCGCTCGGCGCAGGAGGTGAGCGGCGGCTACGAGCAGGTCTACTCCAGCGCGCAGGAGCCGCGCGAGCGGAGCGCCGTCACGTACGAGCCGTCCTTCACCGACGAGGCGCCGCCCACGTCTGCGTCGATGCTGCAGGCGAACGCCGCGTCGCGCAACCGCGTGGCCGCCACGAACGCGGCAGCCCGCACGAAGGCGAACGCAGCGCGCGACGAGGACTCCGACGACGGATACGCAGAAGACGAGCAGCAGCAGCAGCAGCATCAGCGCGAGCCATCGTGGTCTGCCGCCGAGGACGAGGACGAGTACGACGACGCCTACGACGACGACGGAAAGGCGCAGCCTCCATCGGCGGAGCCGGAGGAGGCTGCGGTATCTTCGAACGGCGAGGCGGAGAACAAACCGGCGACGG
Organism: Zelonia costaricensis; assembly: GCA_030849075.1. NCBI lineage: Eukaryota > Euglenozoa > Kinetoplastea > Trypanosomatida > Trypanosomatidae > Zelonia > Zelonia costaricensis. Next base: position 29,249 of record JASAOO010003261.1, on the reverse strand, counting down.
CGACGGCCCTGACGGCGATGCCGTCGTCGGATGGCCATGTGGTGGAGCACAAGGACCCGGAGTGGCAGCTGCTGCAGCCGCCCCCGGCCGAGAACCGGCGGCTCGTGAACCAGGCGAAGTTTGTGGCTCAAATGCGTAACGTGACGCCCCTCTAGAGACCGGGGCGACACGACCGACGCTGCGTGGTGCACCTCCGCCGTGCTTCTGTTTCTCTCTTCTGGTGCTTCGCCAGTGCGGGGTGCGGGAGTGCGGCAGGGGAGGGAGGAGAGAAGGGGGGGGGAAAGCCAAGGCGCGCGGGAATCTACAGATGCGATCTGTTCCTGCGCACGGGTGTGTTTGTGTGTGTGTGTGTGTGTGGGTGTCGCACTGTCTCGTTGCCGACCTTGCGTTCCCACCCCCCGATCCTCTTTTTCTTCTCTGCGCCACCCCTTCGTGTGTGTTGAGCCGGTGAATGCACTCGCGCGACTCCGCGTGCGACCGCTACGGCGTGCGTCGGTCTCTCTCTCTCTCCATCCCCTGCATTCTTCTTGTCTTTGTTGTGGCGAGTACTGGTTGTGCGCTGTGAAGCTGACGCTTGTGCCCGCACGCGTGTGTGTGTTGTTTATTGGCTGTGTCGCGCTTGCACGGGTCCGTGCCACACTCTTGGACTCCGCCCTCCCACTCACCACCCCCAACACACCACCACGCGCCCGCATCGGCGATCTTGACACAGCTCGATCTTGCTTCGCATCGCCGTCATCGTCAAACCCCCCTCCCCCAAAATTGGCCTTTCCCTCTAGCTCGTGCTCCGTGCCGTTGTGCAGCGCACTTTTCTCTCTGTGTTTGGTTTTCACAGCGCCACTCTCCTCCTCCACCCCCCAGCGCACGTCTGTGTTTCTCTGTTTCTCCCTCCCTCTCTGACATCGTGCACTCGCGTGCGCGGTCGGACCCTCGAGCGTTCACCGCGGCCGAGACGCGGCTCGCTCGCTCGCTCACGCAAGCTTTTTTTTTCTCGCTAGATGGATGTGTGCACAACCGATCACACCACGCCACACGACGTCGCACCACGTCGCTCGTCTCTTCATCTTCTCCGCATCTGTGCAACCGTGTTGGTGGAATGTGTGTGTGTGTGTGTCTGATGTCGTGTGTATGTGCCCACTTTTCTGTCTTGCGCTTCCCTTCCTCTTCTCCATCCCTTCTGTACCGCTCGCTGCGTTGACCCTCACGGGTGTGTGCTTTCCTGTTGTTGCGTGTTTGATGTGTGAGTGTGTTGCGTGTGTCTGATGTGTGTGTGTGTGTGTGTGTGTCAGTGCTTTGGCCGCTCTTCGCTGCCTGAGCGAGTATCCCTCCCTCCCTCACTCCTCATTCCCCACCCACTGCGAGATGCGAGTGCTTCTTCTCTGTTGCTTCTCCGTCACTCTCGTGCCCCCTCTCCTCCCCTCCTCCCTCTGCCCCTCTTCCCTCCCAAGACGTGCCTGACGGGCGCTGCGCCCCTTCTGCGCCCGCACCGCCGCAACCCTCATCGATCGCCAGTAGACCCCCCTCCCCCCACCCCTCTTCCCTCTTCTCCTACTCTTTCCTGTTCTCCTACCCACCTCCGCAAACTCATCGATCACCGTACGGGAAGCAAACACAGACAGGGGTGACGAGGGGGGAGGGGAGGGGGGGGGGGCAGAGACGGCGCAGCGGCCAGCAAGTGGGCTGCGTGGCTGCGCCTCTGCAGGTGCACAGGGCTGGGTCTTACCCTACGCACCTACTGCCCCCCCCCCTCTCGTCGACGACGACGGCTAACCGCGCACGCGCGGCGAGAAGCCACGGCCCGCCAACGGAGCACGACGATTTCGCTTTCCCCAGCCGGGTCACTCCTACGTCACGCGCAGGACCACTCCGCTGTGTGTGTGCGTGTCTCTGTTAGTCCCACTACGCTCTTATTCAGGCACGGCTTGTACTCCCCCCTTTGCGCCCACTCGCACGCTATCGGAAAACTGCCGGGCCCCCCCCCTCTCTTCCCGTGCCCTTATCCATCCACCTCCCTCTTGACCTTCTGCTACTCCTCCACTCGTTACACCACATCAACACACACACACACACACACACACATACACACACACACACATCACCTCACACATACACACACACACGTCGGCGTTGTCATGTTCAGGTCGCACGTCGCGTTGATTTTCGCTCTCCTGTCTTCCTCTAACTTGTACGTGACACGGAATAGGAGAAGAAGCAGCGCATCTGCGAACACCTCGCCACACTCAGTTCCCTCCACCCCTACACCCCCCCACTCGTCGACACACGCACAAGCAGCTTCAACGCCATCGAGTCTTCCGACAGCTTCCTGCTCGCCGTAGTTCGCCTTCAGCTTTCCCCCCTCCCCTGTCTGTTTCTGTGTCTGCCTCTCTCTCTCTTCCTAGTCCGCTCGTGTCGTGTTGCCCTCGGCTGATCCGTGGCTGCGGGCGTGAGGGTCGTGCTCGTTGCGTGCGCCGTCCCCCCTCCCCCCTGCCCTCTGCCCTCTCCTCAGCTGTCGTGCCATCCTCTTCTTGTTGTCTTCAGCCGTGCGCTGTGTTGGACGCGTGTGCGTGTGTGTGTCTCCTCTCTGCCTGCAGTGCACTCCACTCCACTCCACCCCCCCCCGTCCCCGCGCAGCCCCGTGCTCGCACGCCTCAGGGTCCTGTACCAAGACGGGAGCGGCCTTCTTCTTGCCCCCCTTCTGCTTCTTCTCCACCTAAACCCCCCTCCCTCTCCCCCGCGACGTGACTCCTCAACCAAACGCGCACCCGTCGCAGCGCAACTCGCCCACCCTGCAGGTGACACCAAGCGACACGTGAAGCTATACACACACACACACACACGCACACGCACACGCACACGCACACACTCCCCTCTCACGGTGACGGCGCAAACACAGAGAAAGAGGAAAACGTGTTGACGCGTTCTTCTTCCTTCTCTTGTCTGGCACCCTTTGACTCGCTCGCGTGCCGTCGCTTCGTTGACTCTCGTGCAGTGCCTGTGCTGCTCGTCCTTCAACTCCCGCTGGACGCCTTCTCTTCTCTTCTCCCCCCTCCCGCAGTTTGATTCGCCATGGGTTGCGGCGAGTCGAAGCCGAAGGCGGCGGTGCCGCCCGCAGCACCGGCATCTGCGGCACCCCAGGCGGCCGCGTCCGGATCACGGCCGGCCTCCCCGCGCCCCGCCAAGACCGAGAGCGCACCCGCACCGGAGAGCGCGCCCGCACCGGCGGCCCCGGAGCGCAACAGCGACGCCGCCGCCGAGCCCGCGCCAGCCGCCGCCGAGCCCGCGCCAGCCGCCGCCGCCGCCCCGACCCCCGCCACCACGGCGCCCCCGGCGAGGCGCGAGAAGCCCGCACGCCCGCCGCCGCTGCAGACGGTTCCGGCGACCTCCCCCCCTACCCCACCCGCGGAGGAGAGGCACAGCAGCAAGGCCGACCAGCGCCACCGCAGCGCGAGTGGAACCAACTCGAGCATCCAAATCACGGAGGAGCCGATGCACGTGAACCTCAGCGAGGCGAAGACTGTCGCCACTGCTGCGGCCCCGCCGGAGAAGCAGCCGCAGGCCGAGCCCGCCGCAGTGCCACCTCCCGCACAACAGCAGCAACCCCAGCGCAACTCCGTGTTCGCATCGCGCCACTCTGAGCCCCAGCCGCGGCAGACCATCATCGTGCCCCTGCCTGAGCGCTACTTGGAGGATGGCCGCCGCAGCACGGCATCGCGCACCCGAGAGCAGCCGCAGCCGCAGGGTCACGGGTCCGCCACACGCACCACAGCGAAGGGCACCTTGGCGCCACTGAAGTCGAAGGAGCCGTCACGGGCCACGGTGGCAGAGGACTCGGTCGCCGCCGCACAGTCGTCGGTGACGATCCTCGAAGTGGTGGAGATGCGCCACAGCCCGCCGCCGGAGCCTGCTGCCGCCGCTCCACCAAAGCCGACCCCGAGGCCGTCGCACACAACTGCGGCACCCGCCAAGCCCGCTGCGGCGCATGAGCCCCGCGCGGCGACGGTGGTGCGCGCGGTGCGGCGAATGTCGAACCCATCCACGCCCGCCTCCGCGCCCGCCACGCGTCGCACCACCGTCCGCTCGCAGCCCGCGACGTTCACGTCTGTACCGCGCGTGCAGCCCGTGGCGCGTACCACGACGGTGCGCACTCGGCCGTCCGTCACAGGCCCCGCGTCCGCTGCAGCCGCACCCCCCGCCGAGGGGGCGATGACGTCGTCTGCCACGGCGAGTGGGACGCGCTCCGAGCACTCGAAGCAGAACACTCCGCGGCACGCCACGTCGCGTTGCGCGTCGGACAAGGCCGCCGCCCCGCCGGCTACGGCTGCAGCGGCTCCAGTGTCTCCCGTGCACCCGAGTGTGGCGAAGCTGGATCAGCCGGCGCAGGAGCTGACGCCGCTGCCGGTGTCGCTGGAGACGAGCGCGTGGCGGGGCATGAGCGAGGCGCGCGACGTCTGCGTCGACCCAGAGGACACTCCGCAGGCCGCGCACATCGAGCTGCCCGCGCTTTCCCCCGCCCGCGACGTGCCCGAGCCCTCTGCCGTGTCCATCCAGGCCGCCGACTCCGCCGCGAACGCCAGCGCGATCGACATCGTGCTCGCCTCATCACTCCGGCTCGAGCTGCACCCGGCCACCCCACACGCCGAGCACGAGGCGGCGGCCGTGGAACACGAGATGCCGCCACCGCCACCGCAGCAGCTGCAGCAGCATCCAGCGGAGCCGAGCCGCGTGGCGCACTCCGCCCCGTCGCGCACGGTGAAGGCGAAGACTCCTCTACGAACCCGCATGTCGACGCCGAGGGCTGGCGACGCGGTCGTGCAGACATCGACGCACAAGCGCAAGCCAACCGCGCCGACACCCGTTCCCCTAGACTCCCCGATGCACACCGCACCTCGACCGACCCACAACGGGGACCCCGCGCCGGCCGCCGCTGAGGATGCTGCCGATGCGCAGGTACCACCGGACGCAGCGGTGGCGGAGGCGGCTGTACCCGCCGCCGCACGCACCGACGTGCCCGTCGCTGTGACGCCGCCGGAGGTGGAGGAGTGCGAAGACGTTTACGAGGTGACCATGCCGGAGGCGGCGGAACCCCACCACCACGATGACGGCGTCGAGGATGCGGCACGTGCTGCTGCTGATGCGGCGGCGACTGTCCCTGCGAAGACGGCGCCTGCTGAGCTGGAAGCCGCAGACGAGCCCACCAACTCGCCCGTGCCCACCCCTCCACACGACGACGCACCGCCGCTGGTGGCGGCCGATGCGGCGGTTGCCAACGGCCACGCGTCGAACGGCGCGCTGACGACGGAGCCGGAGAAGCGGGAGGACCAGCTGATGGCGGGGACCAGCAAGTCTGCTGAGCCGGAGTGGCACGTGGTGCCTTCGTCGGAGCCCATCAAGACGCAGTCGATGGCAAGCCAGGTCAAGACGGTCATCAACATGCGCAACCTGACGGCAATCTAGGTAGCAGTAGAGGAGCCTCTTGCCGAGAGGGATCGGGGGGGGGGGGGCCGAGGCGGAGGCGGCGCTAGTACTTGTTTACACGCTCGTGTGTGTGTGTGTGTGTGTGTGTGTGTGTGCGTGTGCGCAGCGTTGCTTGCGACGCCGTCCCCACACATCGCTTACCTACCCCCTCCTCCTCCCTCCTGCTTTCTTCGGAGCGGATGCGCAGGCAGCAAGGGCATAGTGGAATGCGAAGGACGTGTGTGTGTGTGTGTGTGTGTGTGTGTATGCGAGAGACGGGTACAAGGCTGACAGCTCTTGTGCGCACACGTGTAGATGTGCACGCTTGCGTCGGTGTTCTCGGGGGGCTGCGTTTGAGGGGAGGGAGAGGGGGGGGGTGCGGTAAGGATGGAAGTGGGTCTTGAGGGACGAGGAAAAACAGGAGTCGTGCCCTTCTCGTGGTGCACGTGTAGACAACCCTTCGATGTCCGTCGTGCCTATTCGCTTCACTCCGGTCTACCGAACACGTCGAGGTGGTGGTGGCTGGTATCGGCAGTGGCGGGTAGTCCAGTTGCGGCTGCTGCTCCTTCCCGCACCCCCCTCCCTTCCCTTCCCTTCCTTCGATGCCCCGCCCCCCCACCCCCACCCCCACCCCCAGGGTGTCCCCTCTCCCCCCGCGTTTGTCCCGTTCATATCTTCCAAGTGTGTGTGTGTGTGTGTGTGTGCGTGCTGAATTCGGTTTTTGGTTGGTGTGCTTCTTGCCGCTTTTATTTCCTTCTTTTTCCTACATCGTTTTCCTTTGTATTTGCGTTGTGGGGGATTCTCTTTCTCTATCTTGTCTTGCGTGTGTGCAGCCGCCGATCGGCATCTTGAACTCGGCCTCTGACTTCTCGTCCTCTTTGCGTGGGGTCGTGTCGTCGGTGGTGGTGGAGGGNGGGGGGTCGGGTCGGGCTGCGCTGCTCCCACTTCTCCCCCCGGTCACAGCATCAGTCTCGAAGGCAGTGACACAGTCAAATACGCGTGTGGAGTGACGTGCTCGCCCAAGGTGCCGTATGCGACCTCGCTGAGGCGGGGTCGCTTGGTTGATGCTCATCGTTGGCGCCTGTAGTCTTCTGCTCCTCCCTTCCCCGGGGAGGGCAACACTGCCGTGCATGGGGCTGCGTGTGGGACGGGGGGCGATGCGCTGGGTGCACGTTCGCACATGAATGCACGATCCGCCTAGCGGCCACAGCACACGCACACATTGGTCAGCTCCCCCCTCCCTTGCCTCACTCCCGCACTGCATCCGTGTGCGTTGCTGCCGTCGGCTGTACGTGTGCGTGGTCGCTGTAGAGTTTCACGTCGTCCACCCGTCTTGCTTGCCACTCTCTCGGTCACGCTTCTTCTGCTTCCTACCTCTTCCCACTGCTTCGACGCTGGTGTTCCTGCCCCGCTGCACGGTGCGGACGGCATGTGTGTGTGTGTGTGTGTGTGTCAGTGCAGCAGTTCACCACACTCTCCGTCTTCATCACGAACCCACACACACAAACACGCAACCACTCGCACTCAGTCGGTCACACCTTGTGTGCGGTTACGTAATTGAATCCACACACGGCAAACACACACAGACACCCTTGTTCACGCGCCCGCCTACACGCACGCGTACACACGCACACGCACACACATCGACGTACGCGTAGACCCTATCGAGGCTACCTCTCTCTCTCTCTCACACATTTCTCAGCACTTAACATTGCAGCACTGCAGTCCCCTCCCCCTTCCCCCCTTCTCGCTGCGCCGTTGCCGACAGCTGCTCCCCGCATCTAGTCGTGTCTTCTCCTCCGCCCCCCCCCTCTCTCTCTCCGCAGCTCCCGGTTTGCGAACGCCGCAGGGTACTCTACCGTACTCGGCAGCTCCTATTCCATTCGTCGTTGACCACGCACAGACACATTCCTCATTAACGTCACTTGTTTGTTTTCGCTTGTGATTGGAGCGGCTGCTTTCGCACGTGCCCGTCTGCTGCGCTGTCGTGGGGCTTATCCGTGTCTCACGTTCCGCCTCTCTGTTCGTGGTGAGCTCCAACGCGTGTTTTCCTGTGTGCGCGCGTTTGTGTGGGTTTAAACTTGTGTGGCGTCGCCACCACACTGCAGGGGTTACACACAGACACATACACATACACATACACACACACACACCACTGCAGCCTTGGTTGATTCTCTTTCCTTCTGTCCGGTAATATTGGCGATCGTTCGACACTGTACACGCGCGCACACACACGCACACGCAAACGCATCCGCGTCGTCTTTGGCGTATTTGTGAGTCACGCAACTCGCACGCACGCAAGCACCCCCCTTCCCCTTCCTCGACAAGATGGGTGGTGTGTGCTCCAAGTCCACTACCAAGGCTGCCAAGTCAAGGGACGCGGCAGGCAAGGACCGTGCTGGTGCAGCAGCAGCAGCGGCGGCGCCGCACGCTGAGGACGCCTCCAGCGTCAACTCGAATCCCAACTACCGCGTCGGTGACAATACCGCCACCGCTGCAGCAGGGGCGTCCACGAACCACCCGGCGCGGCTGTCCAACGACAGCGCCTTCACAATCTCCTCGCACGACGACAGCGGTGATGCATCGCGCGTCGTCTCCTCCCCCCTCCCCTTCGGCAGCAACGCGCACCCGGATGATCGGAGCCAGATCGAGAACAGCAAGGGCAGCGACGGCACCGCGCCGATGCTCGCCGCAACGGCACCGCGGATGCACAGCAGCAGCGGCATCATCGTCACATCGGCAGCAGCAGCGGCGGCGGCAGACTCGGCCAGCCCGCTGCCCACCGGCCAGGGCTTTGACGCGTACTTCCCCCTCCACCACGACGCGGGCATGAAGCTCGGCTCCAGCAAGTACAACGGCGTCGGCGTGAGCCCCTTCTCCTCCCTGCGCTCGCCCGAGCTCGTCAGCCTCGCCTCCTCCGCCGCCCCGCACCACGGGAGGGAGATGAGGAAGGGCGGCGGCGGTGGCGGCAACGCGCCACTGCCCCAGCCCTCCAGGGCCCCGATCACTTTCGCTGACGACGACACCTCCATGATGGAGACGGCGAGCTCCGCCTTCGCCACGCCCCGCGAGGTGCACGAGGGCGCCGCCGGCTTCACCGACAACGCGTCGATCGTGAGCCACGGCAGCATGATGAGCCAGCGACCGCACGGCTACGAGTACTACAACAGCAACGCAATGGAGGGCGGCTACATCCCGACCCCGTCGTCCGCCTCCGTCTCGCAGCCGCCAAGCGTGGCGGCTGCGTCGCCGTCGCGCAGCATCAACGTGCCGTCACAGGCGCAGATGCCCGCGGCCGGCACGCAGCCTCTGGCGCGGTGGCCGCTCAACACTATGACCGTCACGAACGTTCGTACGAACAAGCAGCAGCTGGCGACGAGCAGTTTTGGTGTGCCGGGCACCCCCATGACGAGCCGGGGCTCCTTCGCCGGGTCGGAGCGGTTTCAATCCTGTCGCAGCCTCACCGATGGCAGCGCCGTGCCATCGCCCTCGAGCCCTTCACCGGGGCTGAACACAAGCCCGTCGACGGGGCGCGCCTTCTACACGTGCCGCACCGTCTTCACGACGTCCTCGGAGGCTCTCTCGCTGACGCCGCCGCGCGCCGCGCTGGCTGGGTCGCTGCCCATGACCCGCACGCAGAGCGGCACGCCGCTGCTGCCGCCGTGCTCGCCTCTGCAGACCCCGCGTGGACCCGGCCTCTTCCTAGGGACGCCACGTGGCCAGCAGCTTCTCCTGCAGCGGCAGGCCGCCAGCCTCCGCTCCGCCCCCGGCGACGGCGCCGCCTCGGACGCCTTCTTCTCTGTCCCCCCCAGCGCCAGCGATGTGTTCCTTGATCTTCCGTCCGCCGCGGCCTCGACGCCGGCTGAGCTCCACACCGACCCCAACGCCAACACCAGCGAGGGGCGCAGCGGCCCCTCCCGAGCCGCCGCTGCACCAGCGCCGTCCGCCGACAAGTCGTCCAAACGGCCCTCCCAGGGGGACTCCAGCGCCGCTGCTGCCGCTGCTGCTGCGGCTGCAGCAACCGCCGCGTCGTCGCGGAGGTCCGCCTCCGCTTCGGCGTCCTCTGCCTCGTCCTTCTTCGCTGACTCGGCGAACGCGAGCTCTGCCGCGTCGGGCTGGATGGATACACCGGCGCTGACGAAGCCGAAGGCCGGCGACGGCAGCCGCACCGCCGGCGCAGTGGCCGACTCGGGCCGCGCAAGCCACCGGTCCGCACCCGGGGTACGCAAGCAGTACTACACCCGCGCCGACTTCCCGCCTAACCCGAACCCGCCGCCGCAGGTGCAGCAGATCCTTGCCACCAGGGCCGCCGCAGCCGCCTTGCGCGAGCCCTCCGTCGAGACCAGCCGAGCCGCGGCGCCGTCCACCGCCGTCGGGGACGCAGCGCCGACTGCGCCGGTGATCACGACGACCACCGCCTCTCTCGTGGAGGTGTCCGCGATGGAGGGCACGCGGGTGTCGCTGTCCACGGCGAGCGAGGCGAGCACTCGCAAGTCCGGCGCCGTCACGGGGCGGCCCACACAGCCGTACACCGAGCCGGTGGCGGCCCGCGCCGATGCGTCGCTGTCGAGCGCCGCGGCTGCGACCACGCCGCGCGTGGCGTCATCCCCGATGAAGCCCAGCGGAAGCAACCACTCCTTCTCCACCGTCGCGTCGTCGTACAGGCGGGACTACGTCGTGCCCGACGCGGCGGCGTCCTCTGCGTCGTCGCCAACGATGTCGCAGCGGCGTCGCCCCGGCCCCGCGCAGGCCCCACAGGCCACTGCTGCAGACGGTGCGACGGCGCTGCCGAACTCGCGTCGCCGCCGCGCGTCGGGCAGCGGCAGCGGCAGCGGCGGCCCGGGCCCCCACACCGGCACGCGCCGGCGCTCCTCCTCTCCAGTGGTTGGAACGGGGCACCGCAGCGGCAGGGCGGGTCCGGTCATGTCGAACCCGAACCCGTGGGTGCCCAGCGGCGCGAAGCTGAACGCGACGAGCACGCACGTGGACCCCACCACGACCACCACACCGGCGACAGCGGCGGCGGCGAGCGCGGGGGCGAGCGCCGGTGGCAGTGTCGGTGCGGGTCACCGCCGCTCCTCGCAGGCGCGGCTCGGCTCGACGCCCGCAGCGAACGGCCGGCGCTCCACTCCTGGGGCACCGGCGGCCGCGGCGCACCACCGCCAGCTGCCGCCTCAGCGCATGCAGCTGCAGCAGCGCACGCCAGCCGCGGGCTACGGGGCCAGCGCAGGGGCCAAGCGGGGCGCTGCGCCTGTGGCGGCGGCGGAGGCAGGCAAGGGCGGCGCCGGCGCGCCGCACATGACGCGGCGCGTGGTGCTGCGCCCGTTGCCGTCGACGGGGTCGCATGGGGCAGCCAAGGTGGAGTCCGTGGTGGAGTACGCGCTGTCGCTTGGGGACGCGGCGGGCAGTGAGGCGGGAACGAGCGGTGGTCGCGGCAGCGGCGTCGGGCCCGACGCGGGGACGGCAGAAGAGTACCGAGGCAACGGCACGGCCCTGTCGAAGCCCGGCGCCGTCTCGCAGCACTACCCCAACTCGTGCGGCGGAGACCACGAGGCGCGCTTCTCCGCGGTGCACACCAACGACGGCGAGGGCGTGGGCAGCATCAACGACTTCTACCGCGCCTCGCTGGATATCTCCGGGGCAACGGCCATGACGTCGGGGGCGGACAGCGCCTTCCTGCAGCCCTTCACGGAGGCCCAGCTAGCCGCACAGCTCGACCACGCACGGCTCGCGGCGGGCGGCGGCATCGTGACGCCGCCCACCAACGCGACGGGGGTCTCAAGCAGCGTCGGGGTGGCGTCGCCGGTTCTGTTCAGCGAGTCCGATGCGGACTTCCGGCGCCCGCGCATGGAGAGCTCGCGTGGCAGCGATGACGACGACGATGGGGGGGCAGACCTGGACCTGCGTGACGCCGCGGCGAGCGAGGCGGACGACGCGCGCGATCGGGCTGCGGTGGCGGCGGAGTTCGGCCACGCCGTGCACTCCCCCAGCGAGGGCGACGTGCACACGGGTGCCTTGTCAGTCTCCGCCACCTCCGGCGATGACGCCGAGGCGCCGCACTCGACGGGGTCGCCGGGCAACACGGCGCGACCGCAGATGCGGTCCGGCTCGCCGTCGCCGCGGCCGAAGCGGTGGGACGCTGCCCTGCTGGTACAGGGGGGGCGAGGGGCAGTGCATGGCGGCCCGGACCTCTCGAGCCCGTCATCGTCGTCTGCGGCCGCCTCGCACGGGTACACGTCGGAAGGGGCGCCGGTCCCTGTCGTGCCGTAAGAGGGTGCATGTGCATGTGCGTGTGCCTGTGCGTGTTTGTGTGTGCGTGTTGGCGTGTCTGCGAAGAGGGAGGAGATCCCGCCTGCGCCGCGCCTGTTTGGTGGTGCTTGTGCAGTGGGTGTTGGCGCGTGCGTTGAAGTTCCGTTGGCCACGCACGTGGACTTCGTGTTTGTGTTCGTGTGCGCGTGTGTACGCAGGAGATCATGGTGAAGTCGATAAGCGCGGGGGGGGGAAGGAGGGGGCATGTTGCATCTGTCCGTCACGCGGAGAAGTTGCACACTCACCCAGGAGACACGCGAGGGCACGCAAGGTGTCGCGCTCGCAGGTTGGCAGATGGGGTGCTGAAGGAATGCGGCCGGACACTGTGCGGTGCCGCTCTTCACGGCGCCACACAGGCCCCTTCCCGACACTTTATGAACAAGACCGGAGCACCGCCGCTTCTGAAAGTCAAGCCGGCAACACGACGACGCGCTTCAGCTACGGCTCGCATGTTGACTTGACCAGAGTGCCTTCTCCTACCTTTCCCCGCACCTTCGCCAGCGGCGTGCTTGCACACACGCGCACACACACGTACACACACACACACACACACGCACACACGTACACGCGAATTCGGAGGTACACCGGCACTACCGTCACACGCCTAGCTGTCTGGCCGAGGTAAACATGGGCGGGGCAAGCTCCAAGGCAGCGATGGCGCCTGTGCCGGCCGCTGCAGGGGATGCTCCCGTGGACGAGTTCGAGTACGGGTCAGTGCCGGACGCTTCCCTCAGCTCGGACATCAGCACCCCAGAGGAGAACGCGGCGAAGCGCAAGGCTTACGCGAACCTGCAGTCGGCCCACGCCAAGCGCACGAGCTCGTCGTGGGTGCCGTCGTCGTCTTCGTCGTCATCGACGGCGAAGCACACCAACTTGATCGAGGAGATCTACAACGAGGACTTTGAGACCATCGATCACATCCAGGCCCTGCGGCTGCCACCGATGGTTGGCCAGCAGCTGCGCAGCACCGTCCGCGACGAGGCAGAGCGTCGCTGCACCGAGACAGAGAAGGCCATGGCGCGGTGCCTGCAGGACAAGATGTGGACGTCGTGGAAGTGCCAGAAGGAGCGTGACACGTACTTCCACTGCGTCGACGACATTGAGCGGCGCAACGTCCGGCCAGACCCGGACAACCCGGACTGGGTGGACATGCTCACGACGTTCCGGTGGAAGTACAACCTTGGCGTCTTCCACGGCGAGATCATCGGGCGCAACAACATCATGAGGGAGATGTGGCGCGAGCACTACCCCGACCGTGAGCTGCCGCATCCGTGGGTGAAGGACTCGTGAGGGCGTGCGGGACGTGCGGGGCGGGAGAGGAAAGCGGGGAGAGCACGGTGGTGGTGGTGGGACCTGCGTGGTGAGAGGCGGAAGGCCAGCAGTGTGGGATGGCTCGAGGAAGGGTCGCTGCGGGGCACGCGGACCGCCACTGCGTTGCTCGCACGTGACCGTGCGCGCGAGCAGCACCGTCACCTTCTCGCGCCCTCGCCCGCGGGACTTGCTAGTGTATTGGAAACGTGCATGCCTGTGTGTGTATGTGTGTGTCTACGTGTGTCGGACACCTCTGCTCCCCCCGCGCCAGCCGTCTGGTGCATCGCCGTTGTGGTGACTGTTGTCGTCAAACACGTGTGTTGCGTGGCTCACAAGTACGCTGATCAAGCAATAAGAAAAGAAATCTGGAAGGAGAACATGGACACATCCGCGTGGATGCGTTCACAGTGGGCTGTGGACCGTCACACACACACACACACACACGCGAAGGGCAAAGAGGTGGGTGATGTGCCGTGGTGCAGCGCAGCGTCTTGCGTGTTAGTGGTCTTGTATGGCTCGCACTAGTGAACGAGCAGCCGCAGCCGCCGCCGCAGCAGCGGGGGCGGGCGTTACACAGTTCTCTGTGTGTGTGTGTGTGTGTTGGACCGTCACGGCGCGATGCGATGCACCGGAGGAGGGAGAGGGCTTCGGAGAGCGCGTCTGCACGCGCTCTCGAGGTATTTCCAGCACAGCAGCGCTGCCGCGCACGGCGGCGATCCCGACGGCGCTGAGACAGGCTGGAGAACCCGGAGCTGCTCCGGTGCACTGATGCGCAGGTGTTCGTGTGTGGCTGGGCCGACAGCTGGCGTGCGCCAGACGTCGTCATGCGCTGATGCCATCCATCTCTTCCCCTCTCCTCTCCCCCCAGCTCTGCGACTTCGGCAAGCGGGCGGCACCTTCCACTACCGCAAAGCGAGCACGACGGCGGCCCCGCTCCCAACCACCTCTCGACGCGTACGCACACACACACACACACACACACTCACACACACACACACTCACGCAGGGGCGGTGTTCTCGTCCGCGTACCCGCACCGAGCGCGCGTTGACCGGGCTTTGACTCACCAGAGCTGCATCCTGCACGTACGCACCTTCACCACCGTACGCATACACACATACATACACACAAACACACCCTCATACACACATAGACACCTACAGGGGGTCACCCATTGACCAGCTCAGCGGGTGCAGCCAGGTCAAGTCACGCAGTCCTCTGTTGTCTCACGGATAGACGAGTCCTTTGCGTCCGGCGTACTCTTTCCCTGTCCACCTTCCTCGATACCCCCGCCCGCCCCCCACCCCCCACACATATAGAAACACACAGACACTCCCAGAGCCATGCAGCACACGGAAGCGTCGCCGTCCGGGCTGATGCCGACGCCTATCATTCGCGTGTTCGCGGATGCTGCCGAGGTGCCGGTAATGGACATCGTGGAGCTGCAGGGCCGCATCGTCATCACCGACGGCGCGCTGAGTGCCGCACGCACGGAAAGGGGGCAGCGACACGCCGCACGGCTCACGCGAGGCCGCGGGAGCGGCGCTGCGAACGTGTCCCCGGCTGGCGCGGACGAGGCGGCCGATGCGAAGCAGCCCGCCGGCATCACGGACGTCAGCGATGGCGTGAACGCTGCAAGTGCTCACGGGCTGACGGTCGCGCAGGACGACGAGGACGGCACGCTGCACACGGGCGGTGCCGTCAGCGACACCACGCAGGTCTCTTCAGCGTCTTCAAGCGACTGCGACGAGGACAGCGACGTGGATGGTGTGGGGGCGCCTGGTGACGCGTCAGCGTCTTCAAACGCATGCGCTTCACCTGCAGCAGCAGCAACCTACTCCGCAAAGCCGACGGCAACGGATGTGGTCGAGGTGCCGCTTGGTCACGTGGAGCAGGATCAACTGAGCGAGAAGCGATGCACCTTGTGCGTCGACACGCTGCGCGTCAATGGTAGTCGCTCAAGCTTCAAGCACCCGTGGCTGGTGCTGCGCGAGTGCACGGCAAGACGCATGGCATCTCTGCGCCGCCGCCTCGACGTGGTCAGCTCCCCGACTTCATCTTCTACCCCTCCTCCGCCGCCGCAGGGGGGCACCGCCTCGCACGATGACGCGGGACCCGTGGACGGTAGCGATGGCGATGATGCACAGCCGTCACGATCCCCCGCTGACTCGTCTTCGACGCTGCTCTTCTCGGACTGGCTGCAGCAGCACCCCGAGGCGCTCTCGCTCGACGCCCTCTTCCTCGATGACATCACCGCGGCGCAGGGGCGGCACGGGGGTGCTGCTGCTGCGAGGGCCTCCAGTCGCGTGGACGGCGCGACTCGAAAGCGGGCGCGCAGCACAGACGCGGAGGCACCCTCGTCGGCGCCATCATCGGCAGGTGCCGGCAGCGGCAACTCTGTCGTAGGCTTGCACACCTCCGCGCTTGTCGCCGGTACTGCCACCACGCCAGATGCGGTGGGAGGAGCGATCCAGTACAAGAACTACGAGGTTGTTGGCATCGTGCGTGGGTCGGTCCTGTTCAACTCGAAGCCGGCACGCGTGTTCCAGTAAGCTGGCGGGAGCTCGGACGGTGCGCGCTCCGCTGCTGTTGGGGGGGGGCTTCCACTGCAGCTACCGTCACGCACACGTATCTCTATGCGCACCAGAATACACACACACACACATGAACGCTGTGCGAGTTGTGAGCTCCCTTCACACACACGTGGTCTTGCACAACAAGGGAGGGAGGGGGGTTTAGTGTTTGTGTGCCATGGCCCTCATACCCACCCGCGTTGTCCCTCTCGCCGACAGGGTGCGGTGGGGCGCCCGGGGCTTGCAAGAATGCCCGGTGGTGTCAATCGGGCTCGTTGCGAGTGGCCGCCCTTCGTGGGGGTGCTCGGGCTTTGGTATGCCCCTCCTCCAGCGCAACGCGACACCGCGCGTGCCATCATCTACGCCCTTCCCATTCCTATCCCCCTTCCCCCCTTCTCTCTCTTACTCGTCACACACACACACACACACATCGACCCGCGCCTGCAGCCGTAGTTGTAGTAGAAGTAGTGGAGCCGGCGCAGACCTGTGGCGCCTGTATCGTACACGTACACACCCACACACACCCATCAGTCGACTCGCTCATCTCGTGGTCTGTGCCGCACGCCTGTGGGGGCCTTTGGCTGCGTTGCCTTGCTCGACTGGCACACCACGGGGAGGGGGGTGCAGTGGGACGGGGGCCCAGCTGGTATCACAAGCGAGAGGAGCGTGCGGATACGGGCGCGAAACTGGCGCAGAGGTGATCGAGGCGCCTTGACCTATTAGGAACTGGAGCGCAAGACGCGGTGTACACACACACACACACACACACACACACACACACACGCGCGCATCACGACGTGCGCAAACACTAAAGGACTTACGCGGCAACAGCAAAAGAAGAGGAGGAAGAGGTACCAGCACACTCCCGCACACACCCCCTCCACAGGAGCTCATCGCGCAGTACGCCGCGCGTCAGATGCTGCCTTTGCTCCCACCGCCGTCTACGGCGTCCTCGCCGGCCCTCCCCGCCGTCCGCAGCGGAGCTGCGTGGGGCCGCTCTCCCGCCGTGGCCGTCGCTGCCGCCGCGGCCATGCGCGTGTGTGCGGCCACCGCGTCGGCGGCCTCCCCGATGCACCAGGTGCACCACATGAGCAGCACCTGCAGCTCCACGACCTTGCCGTTCACGTCTGGTCTGCGTCACGGCCCCTCCAGTAGCAGCGCCATCGCGCTCCAGCACGGTCACGTGATTGAACTCCCGTCGCCGGCGCTGATGTGTGCCACGCGGCACGCCAGCACCACCTCCTCGCGGCGCCGCGGCTCCTCGTCGACCCTCGTCGGTGCGCGCGACACCGAGAACGGCCAGGCAGGGATACATGGGGAGGAGGACGCGGGCACTGAAGCCATCACGACGTCGTTCAGCAGCCCCGACACCGCATCCACGACACAGCCGCGAGCCGAGGCAGCGGCACGCGCAGCCGCACCGCGAGGTCCACGCAGCCAACACACCAGCGCATCACGCGGAAGCAGCACGAGGGGCGACGAGGCAGGCACAACGACCACGTCGGATGCCAGTCGTGAACGCGCGACGACGGGTGCCGCCCTCGCCGCAGCGCTCCTGCGCCGCCACCGCCTGCATGCCTCCCTGCCGTTCCTCGCCCTCTCCTCCGGCGCCGAGGTGCCGGGCTGCGACGTGGGCGGGGCGTACCAGCTGCAGGAGCAGCCCTCGGGGCGGCGGCTCAGCGGTGGCGACGCGGACACGAGCAGCGGTGAGCCTGCGGCCGCGGCAGGCTATCTCGGTCGCCTGCGCAGCGGCGCCAGCAACGTTCGCATCTCCGCGTTCCACTCCCTCCAGCTGTCACGCCACCACGCTCGTGGAGCTGCCGCCGGTGCGGCATCGTCGTCGTCGCCGTCCTCGATCAACGCCACCACGGCAGCCGCGTCCGCCGCACCCACAGTGCTCTACCGCGACGCCGCGTACACGCGGGCGCAGGCGTACGAGCCCTTCGAGCGCCTGCTGCGCCGCTACCTCGAGCGCGGCCACGTCGCGCAGGCGGCGCAGCGGCTCCTGCACCACCCCGACGCACCCGCGCCTGCTGTACTGCTTGATGTGGTGCTGCGCCATCGCGTACCGACCGCCACGCTGACCTGCCAGGTTCTTCTCGCGACGCTGCACACCGCGCGCCGAGACCGCAGCACCTCCGCGGCGGCGGCGCTTGCGTTGGAGCGGGTGGCGACGAGGCTGCGCCGTGACACGGCAGCGCGGGTGTTGTACCAGACGCCTGCCGTGCGGTCGCTGCTGCTGGAGGCGCTCCTGCAGGAGTCCCTCTACGACGCCGCTGTCGAGGTGGCGCAGGACATGCCGGCTGCCTGGATCACGCCGCACACGTGGTCGCTACTCGTGCGCCTCGCCGGGCAGTCGAAGCTGCCACACTCGCAGCTGCTGTGGCGGCTGCTTGGGCTGCGCGAGGGAGCCTCGGCGTCCGCCATGACGGCATCCGCGGTGTCGGCGCCCGTTGCGACATCGCCGTCGTCGCCGGCTGCGATTCTCACACGCGCGGGCGAGAGCGCGCTGCTGGGGGCGCTGCGGCAGCGGCCGTCGGTCGCGCCAGCCTCGGTAACCTCCGCTGGCGCAGCTGCGTCGGCGTTCTCGATCGCCGCGCGTGAGGCGGTGCAGGTGCCGGATGGGTGGCTGGACGCGCGCGCCTGTGGGACGGTGTCTGCGCCGTCGCACACCGACTTGGGCCGACCGGTCTTCGCACCGGCAGCGCCAGCGGGCCGTGATATGGGCGCGCCTGCAGCAGCACCGGCAGCGCTGGCACCCGCTGCGGGCACGGATGTGTACAGGAAGGGTAGCGGCGACCGTTACGTCGGCGTTGGGGACAGTGCTTCTGGCGACGCAGCCGCCACGGCGATGGTGCCGAGCGGTGCGGGCGATGCGGGCGGTGCGAGCCGCACGCCGACGCCGCAGTGGTGCGCGCTGCAGCCCGCCGAGCTCGGCTACGCCGTCGAGCACTTCGACAGCGACGCCGCCACGAGCGCGGGCGACTTCCGCGCTGCTGCCGCGGCCGGTGTCCTGTACAGCCACGCATCCTTCCAAGCCGTGCTGGACGAGGTCACGCGGGAGCGTGCGAGCGGTGCCGGCGGATCGGCGCTCGAGGTACGGCAGCGGCAGCGTGCGCTCTGGGAGACGACGGCGCTGCGTCTCATGAATGTGCGGCACGGCGTTGCGTTCGGACTTGACGCGACCACGACGGCGCGTCTGCTGCTGCGCGGCGGCGTCTTCTTTGGCGCGCAGTCGTCGCCGCTGCTCGGCGTGCACGTGCTGCAGCGCTACCTGCGCAGCTGTCACCTTCTGCGCGACCAGGTGGTGGCCTCGCAGCGGCTGGTGGAGGCGCAGCTGCACGCGCTGGAGGCGCCCGAAGAAGGCGGGGTGGACGCGGCATCGAAGGACGGCACGAGCACTGGTAGCGTCAGCACCACCAATGCAGCGACTACGTCGGCGGTCGCGAAGCAGCCGCCGTGGATGTCCGCGGGGAAGTTGGCCGACCTGTACCCGCGCCTCGCCCGCGCCGTCGCCCCGCACCCGGCGCCCTTTCTCGTTTTCTTTAAGCTGATTCGGGAGGCGCGTGATGTGCTGTCGCACACCGGCGCCAGCAGCAGCGGCAGCGGCACCGTCCTCAGCCCCAGCGGCGGGGACGTCGACGGCAGCGGCCTCGCGGAGGAGGGCCGTGCCAGCCGCGGTCACGCCGCGCTGCCCATGATGCACTGGGAGCTTGCTTGGCACACCTTCCAGCAGCTGAACCGCGAGAACCTTGCCTGGCCGTCGCAGCTTGACGTCCAGGGCGCCGGGGATCTCTGCCTCGACGTCCTGGAGGTGCTCTGTCACGGTGCCGATCCGTGGCTGACCTTGAACGTTGCGCGTCGCGTGTCGGCGCTGCACGTCGTCGACGGCGTGGACATGACTCTCTGGCTGCTGCACCGCCTCGACCCGTCTCACCACACGGAGGAGGCGCGCGAGGTGGCCCGCAGGCTGTTCCGCTGGCTGCTCGTCGACGTCGGCGTGCACGTGCAGCCCGCGCTGCACCGCCACCTCGTGCCCGCCGCGCGGGCCTTGATCCGGCTGGGCCTGCAGGAGGAGCTGGGCACCTTGTACAGCGCCGTGCTGGACAACGTGTACCTCTTCTCCGCCGAGCACCGCGACAGCTTCCTTCACGTACTGCGTGATCTCGTCTGCCATGCCTGCGCCAGCGTGCTGCCCGACGGCGACGTGTACGTCGATCGCGCGTGCCCCAACTGCATGGCCGTCGTGCCCGCGAAGGACGCCACGGCGCTGCCGAGTTTCCGGCTGTCCGCCGACCACGTCGAGCGGGTGCGGGAGCGGCGCAGGCAGCGGCGGCAGCGCTCGCGCGAGCGCCTGAACGCGTCGGTGCGGCGCCTGCAGCGTCCCGGCGCGGATCGCAGCAACGCGCTCGCAGCCGTGGCGCGGCCCCCGCGCGACGCCGCGGATGTGCTGCGGCACCACTTGCAGAAGAAGGACGATGCGTACGGCGAGGGCGGACCCCGCACTGCTGACGGCGCTGTGCGCGATGACGCGCAGCAACTGCTGCTCGACCTGTCGACGGCGCCAACGCTGCTGCCGGGTGTGGCGGTGTCGGCCGAGTACGCGTTGTTCCCGGCTGCGGCTGCTGGCGGGAGTAGTGGCGCTGGGGCTGGCGCCGTGGCGGGAAGTGCGCCGCAGGTGCTGGACGTCCGGGCTGCCATGGAGGAGTCCTCGCGCCGGCTGGAGCTGCAGCAGGCGGCGCGACGGTACGTGCTGGCGCAGCGCGGCGTGCTGGACGAGGCTGGCGGCCCGGCTGCACGTGCCGTGACTGCCGGCCGCGGCGCGCCAGGTGATCGCGCACTGCCCGCCAGCGCCGCGTTGCCCTCCGCCCTGCCCTTGTCTGCCCACGCGCTCGATGCGTCGACGCTCAAGTACCTGTCCACTTCCGCAGCGGGCGGCGCGTCGCCTGCGTCGGCGGATGGGCCGTGGGTGTGCGTGTGGTGTCAGGAGAGGAACACAGAGTGGAGCAGCCGGGTGCAGTGCCGCGCGTGCGGGGCTGAGACGGGTCCGGCAGCGCCGTGGCGGCGTTTCGCCTACGCCACCGACACGGGCGACGTGATGGCGGAGCTGCGCGGGCGCATGTTCAACTGCGAGGCCCGCCCCGTCGACGCGGTGGTCGCGGGATACCTGCTAATGGTGTACCGACGTACGTTCCAGCTGCGCGCGACGCCGGCGGACCAGGATCGGCTGCTGCGACTTGTCGAGATGCTGTGCCAGCTCCAGGAGCGTGTGCTGGCCGGCTACGTGTACACCCGCCTCGTGCCGCTCGCCCAGCGCCGCCTCGCCGCGCCGCCGCTCTCATCGTTGGCGCAGGTGTTCGGGCAGGACACAGCATCGGCGTACCGCGCACTGACGGCCGCCGACCTCACGCGGCCCGATGCGGACGGCGTCTTCTTCGATGCCGTGTTTGGGCCTCAGACGTGCCGCGTGTGCTTTGGGCAGCACGACTGGCACCTGTGCCCCATCATCACGCGCAACTTCGCTGGATCGGGTGCCGCGACGGCGGCGGCGGACGGCGCGTCGGCAACGGCCGGCATCGAGGGCGGTAGCGCGCGCCCGGCGATCAGCTTGAGTCCGGAGGAAAAGCAGCGCGCGGTGCTGGCACGGCTGGCGCAGCGCATCCAGCTCGCCGTGGACTCCGTGACATCCCTTACTGAGGCTGCTGCATCACCGCCGGGCATGACGTCGCCGGTCGCAGCGGCAGCAGCATCATCCGCATCCGTGTCGGCGCGGCAGGGCACGACATCGCCGCCGCCGCTGCTGCCACCCGGCAAGCCCAGCGCACTGCTCGTTGTGGAGGCCTACACGGCCTTCGTGGCCTCGCCCTTCCGTGAGGTCTTCGCGGAGCTGCACGCTGCGGACACCAACCGGCTCTCGCTGCTGCTGAGTCGCGTGAAGCAGTACCGACGCGCCGCCTTCGTCCTGTGCCACATCCCGCTGGCCCAGCGCGCGGCGGAGTCGTACCTGCGACTGATCCACTACTTCAACGTGACGGAGGCGGAGGCCTCGGCGTTGCTGGAGCCGCGCACCGCCGCCGCGACACCGCCGGCAACGGCGGCAGCAGCAGCAGCGACGCCGCTGGTGAACTTCGTGCAAGTGACGCAGACGTGCTGCATGTGCCTCGATGCGCGGCACGCCTCGCACGAGTGTCCGCGGCTTGGGGACTGGCTGACGGGGGTGCAGCGGCTCGCCATAGCCGGCGCGGCGTCTGCGAAGTCTGCGCGATCGAGCAGTGGCTACGCACTGGCCGACCTCGACGGCGATGCGCAGCTGCGGCGTCGGCTGAAGGCGCAGGTGGATGGCTGGACGACGGCGGGGCCGGAGCGGCTGCAGGCCTTCCACCGCTACCTCGTCCACCACGTCGACGTGCTCCGGCCCACCAACGGCGCGGCGGCGGTGGGGCGACGCACCGACCTCGACGACCCGCTCGTGTACGCCGTGAACCGCACAATCGTGAAGCTGGCCCGGGTCGGGCAACAGAGCGAGGCGTACCGTCTGTACGCCCACACCCCGGTGACGTGCGTGGCGGCGTCGACGACCGAGGCGGTGCTGCGCATGAGCGGCTTCTCTGAGGACGCGGCGCGGGTGCTGCTGACGCACGCGGCAGACGAGGTGGGCGCGACAGGTGAGTCACCCTCTGCTGCTGCTGCGGCGGCGGCGACGGCGCTGCTGCCGGCACCCGTGGCGGCGCGGACGGCCGCCGTGCCGGTGCGCCAGCGCTGCCTGCTGTGCTTCTCGGCCGCGCACACGTTCCTGGAGTGCCCGCAGCTGCAGGCCGAGGCGACAGAGGCGGCGCGGCTTCTGCGGGTGCTACGGGACGTGGGCGGCATCGCCTGCGTGCCGGACGGCATCGGCGCCGCCGCCGCGTACGTGTACGGCGAGTACAACGCCGGCCGGCTGTCGGCTGAGCTGATGCGCAGCCACCCCGAGCTGGTCCGTGAGCTGCTGACGATCGTGCGCCGCTGCTTCGCGACGCGGCAGCTCAGCCACGGCATGCGCGTTCTGCGGCGCATTCCGATCGACATGGTGCCGCCCGACACGGCCTACACCGATCTCTGGCGCGCCGCGGGCTTGTCGGAGGAGGCGGTGGTGACACGGCAGACACAGCTGCTGGCGGTGCTCGACGCGGAGGGCTTGAGGCCGAGCATCGACGCCCCACCACCGCGCGCGACGTACCGCAGCGCCTTCCTGGCGCAGTTCAGTCGGCTGCTCCACGACGACCTCTGCCGACACTGCTACGAGCACGGCCACACCATCGCGACGTGCCCGCTCTTCCACGCGGAGGTCAGCTTTGGGCGCGACTATGTCGCTGCGTACCGCATGAGTATGATGTCCGAGCAGCTGGACCGCGCGTGGCAGGGCGCGTACCTGCTGAAGCTCGTCGACTTCTTCGCGTCGCACACGCTCTTCATGCCCTACCACATTGCGGGGGTGGCCAACGCACTCAACGCGATCACGGCGATGTGGTGCTTCCGCAGCGAGCCTGGCATCGCGCTGCGCCACCTGCTGCGCATCCCACCCGCGTACCGGCGGCGTCAAGCCTTCAAACACGTCCTGCACTGCCTCCGCGTGCCCCCAGCTGACATCACGCGCCTGCTAGGCGGCTTTCTCTTCGCGCAAGACGGCGTCGGCAGCAACGGCAGCGGCGGCACCAGCGCGGCTGCTGGGGCCTCGTCCACAGGGCAGCAGCAACAGCAGCAGGAGCTTGTCATGGCGCAGCACCTCCTGCTGCCGCGCAGCGCCATTCGCGACGTCGCGCGAAAGCACATCTTCGACCACGTGCCGGCTGCCGTCGCGGCGCTGGAGGACAGCGAGGCTCGCATGGCCGACATCCGCGCCCGACACGAGCGCCGCGCCGGCGCTGGCGCTGGTGGAAGTATGACAGCGGAGCTGAAGCGCAGCCTACAGGAGCCGCTGGCAGGGAGCGGAGCTGCCGCGGCGTCCTTCGAGGCCGCGGTGCTGCGTCGCCACATGCAGAGCGGCGACATCGCGCAGCTGCGCGAGGACTTCGACCCGATCCTGGCCGAGCTCGAGGATGCGGTGGGCATGAGGTTGGGCAGCCGGCACACACTCTTCACAGGGGCGATCGACATCTTGTCTGCCGCCGCTGCTGCTGCTGCTGCTTCTTCTGCGTCTGCGGCAGCGGCGGCTTCGCCAATGGACAGCGGCAACGCCGAGACCCGACGGAGCTCCGGTGCGCCATCGGGCGCAGGAACTGCAGTGGGCTCCACGTCTACCCCCGTCAGCAGCAGCGGCAGCCCCACGACGGCAACTCAAGAGGCGGAGCTCGTGTCCACGGACGTTCGCCCCAGGGCGGCGACTGCGCCATCCGCGTCACGGTCAAGTCGGTGGACGACGTCCTCGTCAGCACCGTCTGCGGCTGCGTTCAACACCACCGCCGCGGCTGCGTCGGTCACTCGTGCAGTCGTCACGACGCACACCCCGTCACACGAGGAGGCGCGGCGCGAGACGCACCGCAGGTTCCCAAAGCCTCCGACGGAGGAGGACGAGGCGGGCGATGGCGTGTCGACGCGAATCGAGCGCCGCGGCAGTCGGCGCGATGATCGTGGGCCTCGCAGCAGTGGCGGCGGCGGCGGTACGCAGCGCGATCGCGGCGGGCCGCGCAGTGGTCGGTGGACGCAGCCTTCCTCGTCGTTTGGGGGAGGCCGTGACCGCGCCTCTGGCCAGCGCGGCAACGCCAACAGCAGCACCAGGCACCACCCCCGCCGCTCCTCGTAATCTGCCGAGAAACACTATCGTGTTGCTCCTCGCACGTGTGTGTGTGTGTGTGTGTGTGTGTGTACAAGTACATGTGTGTTGACGTCTGTGTTGGGTGTACCAGTTTTTGGGTTCCTGTCGTGTTCCTCTCCTCAACCTCCTCCCACCCCGTCCTCCTTCGATCGTCTTCCCCCCCCCCCCCCACGTGCTCCTGCCTTCCGCCGTCCTCCTTCCCAGTGTCTTCCCCCCTCCTCCGTCGGCCTCTGCGATAAGTGCGGGCCGCCGCGTACCCGCGTTGCCCCTAACACACAAGCGAAAATAAGCGTGAGACTCACACGCCATTATCACCGCGAACACACCTTTAGCCGTATGCCCCCCCCTTTCGTGTCCTCCCTCCCTGTTGTTCACCCGTCCTGTTTGAGGTGCACGCGCGCTGTTCCACGTCTCCCTGCGCGCGCGCGTGTGTGTGTGTGTGCGGGTGTGTACCTGCGGTGGTACGCTGGCTGAGCCGCTGCGGCCAGCGCAATCGTGCCCCTCACACACCCCTCCCTCCCCCTCTTCGGTACGTGGGCACCGATGGATGGCGCGCAGAGCCGCGTCCGGCCGCCGTCGCGGTCGGCAGGGGTCAGCCCCGCTGCTGCCGCTCGCCCCCTTCGTCCATGGGGCCGATGCCGAGTCCGCCTGCCTGCTGCCACGACTCTCCTCCCTCCACGTCTGCATCGCACGCACACACACACACATCTCGTGTCCCGCCCTGCCCTCCGTCTCCCCCCCCCCCATCACGCACCCCGTGTTGTTGTGCCGTCCCACACGCGCAAGTATCCCCTTGTAAACTCCGCTCTCCCACCCCACCCCACCCCACCCCCCTCCTCCTTCCCCACCTCGCCCCCCGCCCCTCCTTTCCTCTCCCGCTTCAATACCCTCACCTCTCTCCCCTCCGCACACACCTTGTGTCTGTGTGTGTGCGACTGTGTGTCCTCGACCAGCTCCCTCTCCATCCGCACTCCCCCCCCCATCCCCCTCTTCTCACCGCCATGCCGACCGCTCGTGTGACGCTGACGATTGAGAAGGCGGAGGGCCTCATCGGGCTCAACCCGGGCAACACCTCGAACCCCTACATCCAAGCCACGATCGGCGCCCAGGTCGTCGCGACGCCGGTCATGAACAAAACTGTCAACCCCGTCTTCGCCGCCACCTTCGCCTTCCACGAGTGCGCGCTGCCCGCGGTGATGACGCTACGCGCCTTCAACAAGATCCAGTACGTCGACGTCGAGGACCCGCTCGGCACCGCGACGGTCACCCTCTTCGACCTGCAGCCGGAATCGACGACGAAGGTGGTGCAGCTCGGTCACGGCGGGGTGGCGGCGCTGGCGCAGCGTGCGCCGAACGGCTGCGGCGCCGTCACGATCGCCTACAGCGTAGCGGCTGAGTCGGCGCCAGCCAGCACGACCGAGCGTGCCGCGACGCTCAAGACACTCAACAGCAGCAGCCTCCCGTCCGCGACCGCCACGCCGCTGCCCGTACCCGTGCTGCCGCCCACGCCGATGGCGGTGCCGGCAGCACACAACATCGACGGCAGCGCCCCCGCCGCGATGCCTGTGGCCTCGATTCCGCGCGAGAGCCGCGCCGGGACCCCCAAGTCGGTGAATACCGTGGCCAGCGCCTCCGCGCACGGCAGCCAGCTCTTCGCCTCGAACCCCAGCGCCACCAACCCCGCCGCCACGACGCCGATGCTGCGGCCCGTGGAGCCCGCGAGCGGCGCGGCCGCCGCGGACGGCAACGCCGCGTCCCTCCTCGCCTCGGCCCCGCAGCAGAGCGGAGCCCTCACCCCGCCGAGTCTCTCCCCCGCGCGCCCGCCCGTCAACGCGACGTACCTCGTGGCGCAGGACGCCCCCGCGCCACCGGCGCTGGCGGCGGTGTACATGCCGGTCAAGACGGTACCCACCAACGGGTACGAGAGCTACGCCGTGCTCGGCGCGAAGGTGCCGCCACCGGCGCCGGCCGCCGAGTCTGCCGCCGTCGGTGCGGCGGCCGCCAACTCGTCCATGGAGTCCTACTACGCGAACAACACGGCCCACAACGCCGCTGCCGGCCCCGCGTCGACCAGCCTTCCCGCCAACCCATCTGTGGCAGCCGCCACCGCGACGGCCAGCGGCGTCTACCCGAGCTCGGCGGGCGGCCTCGGCATGCTCCCCGTCGCCCCCGCGGCGGCGCCCGCGACACGCTTCGCCACACTGCAGGAGTCCACGAGTGCCGCCCTCTCCTTCGATGCCCAGCAGCAGCAGCTCCTGCACCCGCAGACCTCCAGCTCCCTGTACACGTCCGCCGCGCAGGCCCCGGCCCCGTCAGCCCCGGCGACGCTCCTCGTCGTCCCGCCGCACATCAACGGTGCCCCCACGCCGACCTTCTTCCACGCCTCGCAGGCGCCCTCGCGCGACGGGTCGCGGCTCAACTCCGCGGCGCAGCTGCCCGCCTCGATGGCTTATACCGCGGCCGCTGGCGGCGGCTTCCCGACGCAGGCGCTGACACCCGGCGCAGCGACCGCCACGGCCCTCCCGGTCCCCGCCGGTGCCCTCCCCGTGGCGACCGCGCCACGCTCGCCGCCGCTCACGTCAAGCACGACGCCCAGCCGCCGCTCCACCCCCGCCACACTCTCGTCCTCCACGCACAACCGCCCGGCCGCGTACGGGTCGAGCGCGTTTGCGAGCGAGTCGCCCGTCCCGACTGCGGCTGCGGCTGCGGCGGCTACCGGCGGCGCTGGCATGCGTCGCGGGGTTGCCCCGGCGCCGGCCACGGCCGGCCTTCAGCAGAGCGCCGCAGTCGGCGCCGCGTACTCCCAACCGGCGGGCCGCGCCGGTGTGGCGTCCGCCGGCACGACGTCCCCGAAGCGCCGCAGTGCGCGCAGCGAGACGGCGGCGGCCGCCGGCAACGTCATCACGACGGCGGAGCAGCTCTACGCCGACCCGGCGTACCTGCTCGAGGTGGCGGCGACCGGCGCGGACCTGGAAGTGTTCGCGAAGCTGCGCGAGGTTGACCCCAGCTTGACGAACGGTTTCCTTGAGTGCCTCGACTACTCGGGCCGCAGCCTGCTGCACATCGCGGCGTGGAACGGGCAGCTGCGCGTGCTGCAGATCCTGCTGAGTCCGGAGCCGGTGACGCCGATGATCGACCTGCGCGCTGTCGTGGCGGCGAAGAGCGGCAACACGATTCTCCACGCGGCGGCGTGCGGTGGGCAGGCGGAGGTGGCGCAGTGGCTTCGCTACTCGCACCCCTTCGCTGGCCCGCTGCTCTTGTCGATGCACAACGCTCGTGGCATGACGGCGGCGGAGTGCGCTATGGAGGCGGGCTTCCCGCAGGTGGCGCGCCTGCTGCTGCCTAACTAGGCTCTTCCCTGCGTGTCACGTGCGTCCCTGGTACGGTGGTGGTTGGTTGGATGGCGACGGGTCTGAGAAGCCCCCGTCTCAGTTCTTCGACGACTCTCCGCCTTTCTCCTCTCCACCGTGGCCTTGCCTAGGGTGTGTGTGTGCTCGTATTGTCTATGACCTATTTCCTGCCCCACGACCTTCAACCTCCCCCCCCCTTGCACGCTTCCCACCCCTCGCACCTCCCGCCACCCCCTCCTCCCCCCCTCCTACGCGTCATGTCACGTCCTGACGCTCCGTGTGTGTGCGTGCGTCCTCACTCTCCCTCCCCCCCGTCTCACCGCCTGGATCCCTCCACCGGCTTTGACGGCCTCGCCCCACCACGACGCTCGCCCGCGTCCCCCGTGGGGTGGACCTGCTGTGCCGTCATGTGGCAACTTCCCCGCCTCCACACCCCGCCTCCACCTCCCAACTCCACCTCCCACCTCGAGCGTACCCAACCTCCCCTCCTCCTCCGCTTACACACTCGTATGCGCGCGTACCTATGAGCGTACGACGGCGCGTATGCGTGTCGACGTGTTTGTGTGGGTGAGTGGGTGATGGTGGTCCTGCGCCTGCCCCCCAATAGTTCTGCGTATGTGCGTGTGTGTGTGTGGTTGTGGGTGGCCGGGGTGCGCGGTGTGCGCAGCCGGAGTAGGGTGTCTCCCAGCAGCGGGGAGTGCGGAAGGGGGAGGGCTGCGGAGCGAAGGTGGGGACGTAAGTGTCAAGCGAACGAGAGAGGGAGAGGAGACTGAGGGGAGGCCACGTGGGAGGGCAGCCGCCGACCTGAAGACGTCGCAGCTGCGTAAGCACGTGCCGGGATGGAGCTCTCGATGCGTGTGTGTAGGTGCTTCGGTGCATCGGAGGAGGTCTGCCACATCAGCAGTGGCAGCGCGTCACAACTTCCCTTTCCTTTTTCTTCTTCTACTTCCTTTTTTTTTTTGTGTTCTCCGCCTTCCTGCTTCTCCAAAAAAAAAAAAAAAACGCTGATCGATCATCACCTTCGCTGTTCTCGCCTTCCCCCTTTCCCGCCTTTCTCGACTCCTCGCCGGCTTTTCAGCGTGCGCGCTGCGCGCCTCTCTCCCTCTCCTCCTCTTCCTTCACACACACGCACACACCCACACACACTCGCACACGCACACCCCTGCCACCCCGCCTCTCCCTTCACATCGGACTCGTTTCCTCAGTGGCGCTTCTCTTCGTCCTTTGTGGCTTGTATTGCTTCGGATGTTCGAACTCCCACGACTTCGCCTCTTGCCTCGCCGTGTCGCTGTCTTGTACCTTCGCGCGTGTGTGTGTCTGTGTGTGTGTGTGTGTGGGTGATGCTGCCCCCCCCCTCCCTCTCCCGCCACCCGTTCCTCTGTTCACTCTCTTCTCACCTCCTTTTCCCCTTTCTTGTGTGTTTGCTTCCCCCCCCCTGTCTGTTCGCCATGGCCGCGGCGCCT
>JASAOO010003260.1:0-33103 GCA_030849075.1 Zelonia costaricensis | reverse complement strand
GTGGCGCAGTCAGCCTTTGCAGGACCCCGCCCCTCCTCACCCCCTCTGTAGCCCCCCCGCCCCCTGCCCGCCTTCCGCCCTGCCCACTGCGCCTGTGCTCGCGTCTTATGGCTCCTCCCGCTTCGATATCTGCGCTTGGTTTGCCCCGGCCTCCTCCCTGACTCTCTTCCCTCCCTCCCCTCTCCGTAACGGCGTGTGCGTCGTGCTCATCGTCGCCGTCGTCAGCGGGGAACGCCTTCTGTTTGTGGCACGCGCAGAGGGGCCCACAGATCACCCCCTCCCCCTACTGCGCCCCTACTGCAACCGGCCGCTAGGCGGGGTGCGAAGACATCTGCGTACGTTCGCCGCAGTCGCATAGCGGCGTCCGCGTGTGTATGTGCCTGTGCGAGTGGGCGTGTGTGCGTGTGTGGGTGTACGTTTCGGTTTCAAGAGGAGGCTCGCGTTGCCTGCCCGGAATACGGCGCTGGGTACGTATTGGCCCAGCGCCTCCCTCCACACCCCGGCACGGAGGACGGGCGCAGCTGCCGTCTCACCCGGCCTCACCACCACACCTGCAGCAGACACGCACCCGTTCACATGCACGGTTTCCTTAGGTTTATTTGTTGCTGTTTAGGATTTCACACGTGCATAAGCGTGTGTGTGTGTGCCTGTCCGTGTGTCTGTGTGTACGTTCTTCTATATACGCGACGTTGGTCTCTCTTCTCCTGTGCGCTTCCTTCCACCCCCCCCTCCCTGCCTTGTCCCGCATCGCTTCCGTGTCCTTCTTTGCCGTCCGTCTCTTCTCGGGCATCTCGACCCTCTGCCGACCCCATGCACAAGTGTGTTGACATGCACGCAGCTGCGCGTGGCACCCACACACAGGCACACAAACACAAACGCACACGCACACGCACACGCACGTGCGCCGCCCAACGACATTCCTTTTTTTTCCCGTCACTACTACGCGGTCCCCACCCGCCCTCTCCTTTCTCCTGGTAACCCTCGCTCTACCGCGTCTCCCTCCCCCAGTCGCTTCCCGCCACCTTCGCTTCGGCTCGCAGGTGCACCCGCGCTTCTATACACGCGCGGCTCTGTGTGCTGCACCGAACTTCCACTTGCCCTTCTTCTGCGCGGGATTGGCGCGCTACGAAGGCGGAGGCTCAATGAGGGCAGCGGGCGGGGGGGGGGAGGGGAGGGTGGCGGTGGCGGTGGCGGAGCTTGAAGCAAGAAGGAATGACTGCTGTGGCGCTGGCGGGGAGGAGGAGCGCGGTAACACAGGGCTGCTGAGGCGCGTGCTGTGTTGTGTATACCCGCGCGCACGCGCTGCCTCGGCACCCTCCCGTCGCGCGCTCTTCTTCTCTTGTGTTCTGCCGCCTCCTCTATCCAACTGTGTGTGTGCTTCCGCTTCCTCCTTCTGTTTCTGTTCTGCGTCATGGCATCGTGTGTGTGTGTGTGGGTGGGTGCGCGTGTGTGCACGACCGCGACGCGGGCGGCTGAGGTGAGGGGGTAGCTTTACGACTCACAAGAAGCGTCCGCGCCGCCAGCGGACGGAGTTGAACCTGCAGCCTTGCAAGCCTCTGGGACATCATTTCACATGAGATTACTTTCCACACACCAGGAGGCTCGCTTGCCGCTTCTCACGCCCGCGCCTACTCTCTTTCTATAAACCCGAACACACGTGGCGACTTCGTCGGCATGTGGAACTGCGCTGCGTCCAGTCCCGTGCCTGCTGCGGGAGCAGGGAGGAGCGGCTGCTCCGTCAGGTGGCCGACACCGTCATGCCCCCCCCCCCCTCCCCCTCCCCCGGCCCCCGCCGCCTTCCCACGACCGCTGCATTTTTTTCTTCTTTTCTTCCGGTGGCGCAATCGTCCTCACACGAGCAGTGCGTGTGCTTCCTTCACCCTTTCGCTCTTTCCGTTCCCCTCAAGGTCGTCGTCGTGAGTCGCGCCCCTACGCACCGCACCAACCAACGCGGCGCGCACCCCGTTGTCTATATCGCCCCGTCTTTCATCTCCCTTCTTCTTCTGCCCGTTCTCAGGTTTTTTTTCTCTAGTTTGGAGTCCTGACAGCTCGCTGGTGCTCCGCCCAACTGTCTGTTTCTCTTGCCTCCTTGTCTTGGCCCTAAAGCAGACGCGTGCGGGGCCTGGCTGGGTGCCCCGTCCAGCGGGAGACTCCGTGCCGGTGCGCCCCGGTGCGGCGTCTGTGTTGCCTTGTGTTCTTCGATCGCTTCGCGTCGTTTGCCACGAGCTCTCTCGCTTTCGGTGCTTCTTCTGTCTCCCTTCACACTCCATGCCGCGCGGTGCTCGGGTGTGATACCACTTCGAACGCTTCCTTCCTGTGTGCTTCCCCAATCCCTCCTCTCCCTCCCCTCTTCTTCACCCAAAGCTGCCGCGGAGCGAGGCAGTCAGGGAGAGCGGGCAAGTGAGGCGCGGCCCTACTCCAGTTTTCGCTGGGGCAGGGGTGTGACTGCCTGCTCTTGCGTCGTGCCGCTCTCCCGCGTGGGCCTTCGCCCTCTTGCATCGCAGCCCTCGTCCCCGTCGCTGTGTGCGTGTGTGCGTTGATGTGCTTGTCGTGCTCTGCGGGCGCCATGCCGTGCAGCAACTCCTTTGATTACTGGCTTTGCCTAGTTTGTCTTTACCCCACCGCCGGATGCGTGGCTAGCGAACCCCCTCCCCCTCCTCCCCGTAGCTTTCCCGGTGTTGCTGTCTCTCTCCACCATCGCCTGGCCTCCCTACTCTTCGAGGGCTACACGCGCGCCGGCAGTCGCACGCACGTACGCCTGCGCCCGCGTTGCACCCCACCCCCGTCTCCTCACCGAGCCACGACACGAACGCGTCCCCTCTCTGTCTTCTCTCCTCCCTTCTGTCCCCGCTATCTTCTGCAGGCCGCGATGGTCTGTGAGGGGCGCGGATCTGCTGCCGGACCCGGGCGACTGCGCTGGGCCCTTCGCTCCCGATGTACCATACACGCCTTTGCCCCCTTCAGCGCCGGCGTGCGCCGCCGCAAACTCGCTTCTTCTCCCTTCTTACTTTCTTTCTCCCACCCCGTCCTCGCGTGTGACGGCTCCCCCTCCCCGTCCGTCCGTCCTCTGCACGTCGGCACCGCTGTGTCACGTTGTTCCACCTCGTTTGCGCCTGCGCTGGGGCAGCCGCCGCCGGCCCCCACCGGTGCCTCTGCCACCGTCACTGCCAGGCCTCCAGGAGCAACGCGCGCCTCGTCGCGCCGCACCGCACGGCTCGCGTACTGCCGGCAGGAGGCGGCGTCCGCTCTGGAAGAGAAAAAGGGAAGGGCGGCGGCTCACCGACCCCTCTCCTCGTTCCCCACATGCCCCACCCCCTGAGAACGTCCCCGTGGTTGTGCTGGTACGCGTAGGCAACGAGCTCGGGTTTGTGCCTGTGTGTGCGGTTGTGTGTGTGTGTGTGGCGCAACAGTTCTTGTCCTCGTTGTTTTTCTTTGTCCAGCGGCGCTTTTTGCGTTGCGTTGTCGGCGTGTGGCGCACCCTTCTCTCTCTATTGGCTTTGCTTCTGCCTTTCTCGGCACACCGCCGCACAGCACCAACGCACCGAACTCCTGCCACCTCCCCCCTCCCCCCTCACACACACACACGCACACATCGTCCCGGCGCCCTCCCCCCCTCTCGCGTCCACTGCCACCTCACCACCGCTGCATCCTCTTTCCCATACACACTCTGAGGATGCACGTGTAGGACGCAAAATGCTGACGTCTGCCACTCTCTCTCTCACGTCGCGCCCTCCTCCGCTGTGGCACACCCCCTCGCACCGCCTCTGGATTTGGTTCTGCAGAGCACGGCAAAGGAGTAGAGCCAGGGAGGAGAGGGGGGGAGTGCGGGGTCTGCGTGTTCGTGGCCGGCCTGCAGCCTTCCCTTGCGCACTACTACGTGGTCTAATGGGGGCCGTGCACCGTTATCAACCAGCGACCTATTTGATGTTCTACGTGCGCCTCCGGCCACCCGCCCACGTTGCAGAAGGACGACGACAACACGCGCGAACGTCGCGGGCTGGCCGCTACACCTCTCGCCACCCGCCCCCTACTTGCGCGACGGCCACAACGACCTCGTGTCGAAGTGCCGCCAAGGAAGACGCACACATGCAACTCACAGCGCACGCAGCAGTGTGTGTTCGGATGTGCGTGTGGCTTGCCCGACCCGTGGCTGCGGTTGCGCTTGTAGGCATGGCACGAGGGTGAGCGTGTCTTCGGCTCAGCCTGCCTTCTTGCCTCCCTCGCTGACGCGCGTTGCTGCCGACAGGCCGTGCTCACCTTTTCCCTTCCTCCATCCCTCTCTCTCACGCCGCCCCCATTGCACATGCACTCCCAACGCACCTCGGGCTGCCTCACCATACACACACGCCGACACACACGCGCCAACACAAGCGAACACCACGTTTCATGTGTTCTGCTTTCCCCCCCGCCCCCCATCTAAGTTCCCCCCCCCCTCCATTCCCCTTTCGATCCACCGCACGGCTGTATTCGCGTGCGTGTGCGTGTCAGCGTGCACGTCGGCTGCCGCTGTCTTTACTCTGCCTCCACGAATCGCCAGACTCGTAGACATCTGCTTATCGAATACAGTCCCGAGCTCCTTGCTATACACCCCAACCCCACCCCGAGCACTCCCAGCACTGTCATCTCTGTCTCCCCTCCTCCCTTCCCATTCTTCGCTGCTGTCCCTTTCCTTCCTTTCAGCCCCCCATCTCTCTCTCTCTCTCTCAGCCGTATCCTCAACGCCATGCCCCGCGAGACGCACGTGCTGCGCTTCAAGGTGGTCTCGGTTGAGTGCCCGTCGCTGCCGGATGGGCAGCAGTACACCATCATGTACCACCGAGGTGGCACGAACCGCTCCACCCCGTGCTACACCGCCCAGAAGGGCGTCATCAACTTCGCCGCCATGCCGGAGGGGGCGGCGGTGGTGCACTTTAAGTCGGGCCACGCCGGCACCCGCTTTGCCCCCAAGTACATCCGCTTCATGGTAGAGGAGTACACCCGCGGCATGCCGCGCCGCCTCGTCGGCGAGACGGAGGTGGACTGCACGCAGGTGATGAAAGGCTACGGCACCTCCGGCTCCGGCATCCTCGCCGTCGGCTTCCGCCTCTACGGCACGACGGCCAAGATGAAGATCGCCGTCCTCGTCTACCTGGAGAGCGCGCCGCCGCTCTCCTTCGACGGCCTCATCGACCCCAGCGCCGTCGCCGCGCCGCCCCCGCCGCAGACGGTGAAGGTGATGAACCGCGGCGAGGCTATGATGATCCTGATGGGCCTCGAGACGATGCTGGAGCGCCGGCGCACGATGGAGGCGGAGGGACAGAAGGCGCCGCAGACGCGCGAGGAGAAGAAGCTGGCGGAGCTGGAGGAGCGTCGCAAGGCCCTTGTAGGGGCGGAGGGGCTCGCCACGGAGGTGATCAGGACGCGGTGCGAGGAGGTGGTTGCGGTGCAGTACACGGCCCTCGCCCGCAAGCACCGCAACAACTTCATTGGCCAGACCGCCGCCTATTTGCGCGAGATGGCCATCAACAGCGGTGAGGACTTCACCGGCGATGACGACGCGACGAGCGACAACACCGCACTAGAGCAGCTCAACCGCGTCAACCGCAGCCTCGACGACCTGCAGGAGCAGCTCAAGAAGCTGGAGGAGGAGCAGCTCGCGCTGGGCCGCATCCAGCACAAGGTGGACGTCACAGCGGAGCTGTGCGCCAACCTGGACAAGGCCAGTGCGCTGCAGAAGAAGGCGGAGCTGCTGCAGCAGTCGCGCACGGCGCTGACCGAGGCGGTGCGGAAGCAGGCGGCCAAGAAGGACTCGCCGCTCTCGCGCGAGGTGGCTGCCATCAATGCCCGCATCGCCGCGCTGACGGCGGAGCAGCAGCAGATGCGGCCCAAGATCCAGCACATGGTCAGCGTCGCGGCCTCGCACGTGGTCAAGTGGGGCCGCAGCAAGAACCCGCCCGAGGCGGACATCAGCAGCCGCGCGGACGCCACCCGCGCCACCGGCACCGGCGGCAACGGCCTTGGCCGCAACACAGTCGACGACCTCTTCAGCGACGCCGGCAAGCCGCAGAAGTCGAAGGAGCAGACGATGCTGGACGACGTGCAACGGAAGCAGGTCGTGGAGGCGCTGAAGGGGCTCAAGGCGAGCGCCCCGCCCCCGACGGCCCACTCGCCGACGTCCGCCTCCTCGAGCTCCGGCCACCGCACCCCACGCGACCTCTTCGCCGACTCGGGCCTTCCCACGATGGGCGACTTCAGCAGCGCGCAGAAGAAGAAGGACGAGGAGGCCGAGGCGCAGAAGAAGGCGGCCGCCGCGAAGCCGGTGCACGAGGACCCGCTGAAGCCGTCCGGGCTCGGCATGGACATGTTCTCCGCCAAGCCGCCACCGGCCGCCGCCTCCGCCGCACCGCCTGGCCTGCCCTCGATGAACGACTTCATGCGCCCCTCCGCCTCGGCACGGCAGCCGGAGCCGCAGGCGATGTTCGACTTTGGCGCCATCCTGCAGGCGAACCAGTCTCCGTCCCCACCACCCGGCGGCGGCTTCGGCGGCGGCGGCGGCTTCGTGCTCGAGCCGCAGCGGCCGGAGCCGACGTTTGGCGGCGGCGCCGCCTCGCCCGGGGCGCCGGCCGTGACGGTGGCGTACAACAAGAAGGACGATCCGTACTACGACGAGATGGACGACTTCACGGTGACGGGCGCCGGTGAGGACGGCGGCAACACCTTCGGTGCGGTCGAGATCACCAGCGGCTTCGCCGGCTTCGGTGAAGAGAGCAGCTCACCGGCGCGGCCCAGCAACGCCAGCCCGCCGGCTGGCCACGTGGCGCCGCGACCGACGTTCGACTTTGGGCCCAGCGGCGGCTTCGGCGGCTTCGAGGGCTCCAGCGGGGCACCCACGGCGTCGCCGGCTGCGACCTTCTCGTTCGGCGGCGGCGCGGCCGAGGAGCCGTCGGCGACCAACCGCAACTCCGACAACCCGTACAGCGGCATCAGCAACTTGCCCACATACAACTTCGGCAGTTGAGGAGGAGGGGAGGGCGGGGGGTAGTGGCGCGGCGACGCCTTGCTTGCCCCCGGGCTCTTGAGTGTTTTCCTTCCTGCTCCGCGTCGTTCCCGTCTTCTTTGCCGGAGGTGTGCACGTGTGTGTGTGTGTGGGTGGGTGGGTAGGGTCAGGGGCGGGGGCGGGGGCGGGGATGCAACGACGGAGGCGTGAGCGTGGGCGGCGCAGTGTGCGCCGTGTGCGCCGTGTCCTCTCCCTCCNGCCTCTCTGAGGGCCGTGGCGTTGGCTGGTCTCTTCTTTTTCTTTTGTCATGCCAGACGCTGGGCATGCGCCTGGGCGCCGCTCCGTGTCCTCCTATGAGCCGCTTATCACCTTCTCTGCGTGTTAAGGTATGCGTGTGTGTGTGTTTGCGTTTGCTCCGTCTCTTCCTCTTTCCTGTATTCGTGGGTCGGTTTGACGCACGCACTCCCCCGTCTCGCCGTCTGACGTTCGCCAGCCCCTGCTCGCCTCCGTGTTTGGGAGCCGCGAGGGTGTGGCCCGCGCGGCGTGGTGACTCTTCCGGTTCGCTTTCTCTTCGCCTTGGGTGTGCTTGTCGGCTGCGGCGATTTGCCCACCTTCGACTCGCCCGCCTCCTCTCTACCACGCTGCGCTCATTCAAGGTCAAGAACACTCAAGCAGCACGCCAACTTCTACGCGCGTGTGTCCGTGAGGCCGGGGCGTGGGCCAAAGCACGCGCACGTCTGTCACTCTGCCTCGGACCCCCGTGCCGCGAGCACGCTGACTTCATGGCTGCGTTGGAGCGTAAGGGAGAGGAGGTGTTCGTGTGCGTGGTTGAGGGAGCTCGAGTGGAGGCCACCTCGTCGTTTCCCAATGCGTCCTCCGCCGCGCGCGCATGACGATGCACCTCAGAGGTCATCCTCCCACGCCTGCACGCCGGCCCACGAACGCCGCACATCGTCGACCGACTCTCCCACCGCCCCTCCTCCCCTCCGCCCCTTACCCGACCCGTGGCTCCCTCCCACACGCGCGCCCCACCCATTCCTCAATGAGAGCACAGGAGAGTCGACATGCACGCAAGTTGTCCGCTGCGGTGGTGCGCTGCTGCCGCGGCGGTGCGGCGCCGGCGCGGATCGCAGTTACACGCGGTGCTGCCGCTGCGCGGTTTCGTTGATACCCCAATCGCGGACGAGGCGGTGGTGTCGGGCATGACGGTGCCCACGGCGTTGCCACCGCACACACCGGCGGTGCTGGGCGAGGCCACGTCCGGTGATGTCGGCGGCGGCACGTACACGTACCCGCTGGACGTGGGCCGCTCGGCCTTCAAGCTGTACGGCGAGGCGACGACGTACGACAACGAGGACGCCAGCCGCATCTACTCGTCTGCCAAGGTGCACAGCTACGACCCGGCCGTGCTGTTCAACGACCTGCGGCTGCAGGAGGTGCACCACGAGCTGCTCACCCAGACCACGAGTCTCAACGCAGCAGGCGGCGGCGACGCCTCCCTCGCCGCAGACGACCCGGAGGCGGCGGCGCGGCTGGCCGAGGACGACGACAACGACGCGGTGATGCGGTCAGGCCGCAACAAGCAGGGCGCTGCGGGTGCGGCGGCCATGGCCGCGGCGATGCTGGACTCGCGGCGAGCGGCGGACGGCATTGCCATGGTGCCCAACCACCCGCTGCCGGTCGTCTTCCCGCGGCCGGACGGGCTGCCGCCGCCGCTGCGGTTTGTGAAGAAGTTCGGGCCGGGCGGCACGCGCCAGTCCGGCGCCGGCAAGCGGGCGCGGCAGACGAAGGCCCCGGTCGAGGACGACAGCGACGCGACCATGTACGGCGAGGTGATGGAGAGCGAGCGGCGGGTGGAGTCGCACAGCCTGCAGCACAGCATCTCGTGGCGCGTGCAGCTGCTCGATGAGCACCGCAAGCCGACGCCGGTCAAGTCCTTCCAGCACTTCCGCGAGATGGTGGACGTGCTGCCGGAGCGGCTGATGCAGGGGCTGACCGACTCGGGCTTCCTGCGGCCAACGCTGCTGCAGGCCGCGTCCATCCCGCTGCTCATGCGCGGCCGCGACGTCGTCGGCGTCTCGCCGGACGGCAGCGGTGCCACCGTCGCCTACGCCGTGCCGTCCATCGCTGTCATCGTGAAGGTGCACGCCGCCGAGGTCGCTGCGGAGGCGGAGCGGGTGGCACGGCTGGCGGCGGACGAGGGCGGGGCGCGGGAGGCGGCGGGCCCCGACACTGTCGCCGCGGCCGCCCATGACGGGGCCGCATCGACGACCAGCACGGCAGAGGCCCCCTCGCCGTCGTCGGTGACGGCGGACGGGGCGTTGGCGCAGCCCGTCGTGGTGGTGCTGTGCACGACGCGACAGACGGTGCTGCGGACGGCGGCGATGTACGGCAGCCTCGCCGGCGAGGAGGTGCGCCTCATCGCGGCGTACCGCACGTCAGACAGCGAGGAGGAGGAGGAGCAGTGCCACGCCATACGGCGCAAGAAGGGCTGCGACGTCATGGTCGCCACGCCGGCGCGTCTGACGACGCTGATGCGGGCCGGCCTCGTGTCCCTGCAGCGCACGCACGTGCTGGTGGTGGACAAGACGAACCACCTGCTGGCGGTGGAGTCGGCGGCGGACGGCCGGCAGGCGGTGCAGCACGTCGAGGAGATTATGCACGCCGTGAAGGAGAACGACGTGGCACACCAGTTCTCGGTCTGGTGCGGCGAGGTCGTGCCGTCGATCGAGTCACTGGTGCGCCGGTACATGTCGCCCCTCAGCGTCACGGTGATGGTGACACGCGAGGAGCACACCAACGTCAACGTGCGCCAGATTTTGTACCCGCTGCCGAGCCGCGACGACCGCATCAAGGCGATCCAGCAGCTGTACGACCAGCGCACCATCCTGAAGCGCAACCAGGTTGTCGTGTACTGCGCCTACCGGGAGACCGCCGAGGACGTGGCGCGGGAGCTCATCAAGGCGCTGTCGGCGCCGGCGTCGATGGTGCGCTGCGTGCACAGCGGGCTGCGCGCCCGCAAGCGCAACGAGGTGCTCAAGGCCTTTCAGCACGGCGACATTCGCATCCTCGTCGGCACCGACGTGGCGACGCGTCGGCTGGATGTGGAGGAGCTCGAGCACGTGATCCACTACGACCTGCCGGCCTTCTCGGAGGTGTACATGCAACGCGTCAACCAGGTTGGCCGCTCCGGGCGGCAGGGGGCGTCGCACACGTTCCTCACCCCTGGCGACGCGCGTGTGCCGCTGATTGCCAAGTTCGTTGAGCAGCAGACGGGCCACGCGCTGAACGACGAGATCCGCAAAATGGTGGCCGACATCGAAGCGACAGGTGGCGAGGACAGCTGGGACACCCCGGTACTGCGCATGCAGAACCACGCCGTGTCGAACACGAAGTGGCGCGTCCGCGGGCGGCGCGAGATGCGGCAGCTCGTCGAGTCGCTCTCCGGCATCGTCTCCGAGTCGGACCGGAGGCCAGTGGGGCACACCGCGGGGTGAGGCGTAGCGGAGGCGGTGGAAGTGTGAAGAAGACAGACAACTCGTGCGTGCTTGCGAGCGTCACGAGAGCGCCCCCGCTCTGCCTTTCCTGTGCGCCTCGTGCAGCCTGTAGTGTGGGTGGATGTGTGTGTGTGTGTGTGTGTGTGTGTGTATACACGCGTGTGTGCGAACTCGTGGTCTGCGCTGCCTTCTCACTTTTTTCCCTCTCACCTTCTCTCGTCGCTCGCATGCGCCTGCGCCGCGCGCTTGCGTGTGCCGCCTCGGCTGCACTGTGGGCGTGTCGACGTCTGCGCTCGTACCGCCGGTTGCTACAATCAACGAAAAAAAAAAGGAAAAGGAGGCACGCGAAATGCCGCCAACCTTGTCAGCTTCACGAGGGGTCGGCACACGCGCGCTGTCTGTGACCGGCGTCCTCTTGTCGCCTCTTCTCCTATGGGACGAGCCCCGCTGTGCTCGCCTCGTCTCGGGCTGCGATGTCCGCCTCTTGCCCGTCACCCCACGCTTGTGTTCCGTGCCGACCGCGGGCCGCACCGTCTTCTTCGATGCGCTGCCCGCCCCTCGCGGTGCACCGGTCGTGTGAGACCCGCCACCTGCACCTCTGGGCAGCCGACTGCACTTCCCCTCTGCGCCTCCCTCCTTTCCTCAACCATTTACTGGCCGTCTGCATCGCGGCATGCGTGGCGCCCCCACCCCGCCCCCGCCCAACCTACCGCGGCACACACGTGGAACAGGAATGTCGTACCTCCAAGTTCCGCACAGATCCTCGCTGTTGTAGCTCACGCGTTTCCTTTTTTTTTTTGTTTGGTCGTTGTTTGCCTCTCTCTCTTATTACGCATTCGCCTCACCGCCCTTCTTCTCCGTCTCCCCACCCGCTACACCTCCCCAGCCCTGCCCACCGCGACCCCCCCCCCCCCACCGCACGCCTCGCCTGCCCCGAGAGCAGCTCATCGACAACTTCCCCCACCCCCCTCCATCTCCACCTTACTCTCCTCCCCTCCCCCCCCCCCCCTCAGACCTCACCCATCTTTTCCAAGCCACAACGCAGTTGCGCACCTCGAGACACTGGAACACACACACACACACGGCGGTGGCTCCTTCGACGCTTAAGCTAAAACGAACACCTGCATACACAAAAAGAGAACCGAGGCAGCACAGCAGCAGAGAGCGTCGTGGGACCATTTTCCCGCCATAGCGCTCGACGTGTGCGCCTGCAGCACCGCTGCTTCCCCACTTTCTCCCTTCTTTTTTTTTTTCTCTCTTCTTCCCCTCCGCCCGCGCCGTCCTCCGCGTGACGTGCCGGCGCGCGTGTATCACTTGCTGTTGACAAGAGTGCCCAGCGGGAGGGACGACGCTGGCGCTCCAAGAGAACTCGAAAGCGCGGTGCCGGAGAGACGTCACTGCGAGGGACGCCAGACCAGCACACGCATTGCCGCACGTGCCGCTCGACTCAAACGCGTTGCGCACTGCCCTCCAGTGTCCCTTCTGCGTTTACTTGACAGTCGATTCGCCTTGTAAGCTACTTCTTACGCGTGCGTGTGCGTTTGCGGGTGCGTCTCCCTGCACGAGGTGTGTGCCAAGGTGTGTGCACCTCGCTCACACACCTTCGCTTTGTTTGCGTTTTCATTTCCTGTTCCTGTCGTCTTGTGTGCGTTCCTCCAGCGAATAAAAGGAAAAAGAAAACACACACAAAAAACAAGAAGAAAGACACACACACACACACACACGTACACACGAGCTTTCAAGAAAAAAAGAGTGAGTAACGGAAACAGAGTGGGAGAGTCAGGTGGCTGCATCCTGCTGGGGCTCACTTTTAAACGTCGCACACCCTTCTCCTGTGCTCCTCTTGCCTCCTAGCGCTCGCTGTGTCACAGGACCGCGTGGTCACCAGAGCACTCGAAAAAAAAAAAGGAGATCGAGTTTCCGCAGCTGTCGTCTGCGCTGCGAGCTTGACGCTCACCTGCAATAGAAGTCGGAGCAGCTGCGCTGCGCCCGGGGCACGGAGAGGCCGCAGTGGGTGCTCGCGCGCACTGCGCTGGTCAAGCGTTCGTGCGGGGACCCCCTTTGCTGTCGTGAAGTCGTCTCTTTTCTTTTCTTCGTTTCTTGTCTTGACGTGGTAAACAGTGTTGCGTTTCTCTTCTTCTTCGCTGTCTCTCTCTTGCTCTCGTCTTCTTCGTACTTCGTGTTGCCTCTTTCAGCCCCAGCTCTCCACCGTTGGCCCCCTTCACTTTGTGCCGCGCCTCGCAACCCTTCCGCACGGCGGTCACCTGCTCCACCTTCCCCAGCAGTGCCGCATCCACCCTCCCCCGTGCCCGCCGTTGCCGTGCTCTCTGTGTGCGCGTGTTCTTTCCTGTGGCCTTTTGTTTCCCCCAGCTGCGACACCCCGCTCGCTCCTTCGCCCTCACCGTCCTCTTTGTTTTTTTTTCTCTCTTGGCGCCTTCCCCCCTTCTTCTCCGTGTCTCGTCCCCATCTTTGAGGAGACGTGCGTGCGTCTGTGCGTGTGTCTGTGTGTGCTCGCCACTCCCCGAGCCTTCGGTCGCAGTTGTTGCAGTCAGCTGGCCGACCTTGCCACCGCATCTCAGCACCTCCTGCTTGAACTCCGTTGCGAGTCGACACGCGTCGCAGGAGTCTTGCGACCGGGCATTGCACGTGCGTGTCAAGGGCAGCGGCGGCGGCTCTCAAGAAGGGCGGCTCGGCGCACCGCACCGACAGCGCACACCGATCCCGCGTACCTCCTCTGCGCCTCTACGTCCGCTTCCTCTTTTTTTTTTTTCTTGCTGCTCGCTTCTGCACACGGTGGCGTGTGTGCACGCCTCCGAGCGCCGTGCTGCACCCCGCGGTGTGCCTCTCATCGCGGTGCGGTAGAGCGCGTCGGACGCCACAAAAGGAGAAAACAAAGGAGGAGGAGGAAGGGAAGGAAGAGGGTTCGTGTCTCTGCGTGGGCTGTTCGCTGAGCAGCACCTCCTCCCCTTTCCCCGCCCCTCACCTTCACACGGACACGCCGGGGGCTTCCATCGCAGCCGCGGCGTGCGAGACGGGTCGTTCACTTCCTGCGCTTCATCAGCTTTGCGCTGCCTTGCTTCCTCGACTGTGGTGTCTCTCGCTGCTCCCTGGTCCTCCGCTACCGGCGACAGGGCACCCACTTGCCGTTTGTGCACTCCCCACCCGCCTCTGCGTGCCTCCTTTCTCTTCTCTTTGTTGTGTGCACTCCTGCATCTGCTGCTCGTGCGGTCCCTTGCGACCGCACCCCTCCCCCCCCCCCCACGCAGCAGCTGCCCTGAGCGGTGTGCCACCCCTCGATCCCCCTCTGTGTGTCCCGCCTGGGTCGCGCGTCGCACGGCTGACTCCCTGGCGCCCCGTCCTCAGCCACCCTTCAGCGGCGAAAGCAGCTTTGAAAAACGAAAATGTCGCAACACACGATGAAGTACACGGCCAGCCTGA
The DNA here is from genome assembly GCA_030849075.1 of Zelonia costaricensis. Lineage (NCBI taxonomy): Eukaryota > Euglenozoa > Kinetoplastea > Trypanosomatida > Trypanosomatidae > Zelonia > Zelonia costaricensis. The sequence goes on along the minus strand of JASAOO010003260.1, from coordinate 19,192 downwards.
CGTCGGAGCCGTTCATGGGCGACGACGTCTTCTCCACGAGTGCCGACCCCCTTCACGGCCACGACGGCGCCAGCGCCGTGCTGGGGGTCCACCCAACCCTCTTTCACGCCCTCGCCGCCGTGGCCGAGCCCGACGACGACGACGACGACACGGATGTCGAGAACAGCAACGACGTGCTGCTGCGCTTGCTCAACGAGGTGCGCGCCGTCGACAGCGAGGGCGACGACGAGCGCGGCGCGGTGGAGGGGATAGACCGCGGCTCCGACGAGAACGCCGCCGGTGTGCTCTTCTCCGTCACGGAGGGGGCACCGGCGAAGGCGTATGCGGCGCCGCCGTACACCGCCGCTCCTCGCAGCAGCACGTCGGGCGGTCTCGCCGCGCCTGCCGGCGCCGCGGGCGGCTTCACGGTGGAGGGCAACGCGTCGTACTCGTCCGCTGTGAGCCTCTCGCACCTGCCGCCCCCACCGCCACCGCCACCTCCGCCGCCGCCGCCGGCGTACGGCACACCCAGCGTGGTGCCGCGGAGCCCGTACGCGAACTGCTACTCCGGCATCCCCCAGCTGGCCGCCACGCCCGGGGGGAAGCCGCCGCCACCGTCCTTTGCCGAGGCCATGGCCACGGCGCACGGCACGCCCGCCTCCCTCGTCGGCCGCCAGCCACCGCCCTCGCACGAGTGCTCGCCTGTGCTGGCCAACTACGTGCCACCGGTGCCGGCCGCGCCGCAGGAGACGGTGCTGCTGCGCAACAGCAACGGCGTCTTCCTCCTGCAGCCCGTCTCGAAGCCAACGCCGCCGTACACGCCGCCGGCCGGCAACACGTCCCCACCGGTGTCACCGCTGCCGCGCTACTCGCTGCCCCCTGCCGCCGGCGCCACGCTGGCCTCTTCAGCTGCCGCCAACACGTTCCTCGGCAGCTCGATGGCGCAGCACGGGGGACGCAACTCGAGCATCACGGACCCGCCCCACTACCCGCCCTACGGCCCAGCCGGCGGCAGCCCGTACCTCGGCACGTCCGTCCCCTTCTCGCACGGCGCCGGCTCGCTGCGTGGCACGCCGCCCTTCGCCTCGGCCCCACCCCCGTATGCGGGCGGCGGCTCGCGTGCCCCGACGGCGCGGTAGTGCTGCGTGCCGGTCGTGGCTGACGCCGCGACGAACGCGTTGACGTCTGCCGCATTGCTTTCCCGTGTCTGCTCAGCTCGTCTGCTTCTGCTACGGCACCTCAGCGTTCTCGTCTCGCCGTGTTCTCCTACCCCGTGATTGTCCTCGTCGCCTTCTCTGCGCCGACGGGTCGCTGTTGTTCGCGCGCGTGTGTGTGTGTGTGTGTATGGTGTGTATTGTGACGTCGCGCGTACCGTTCTGCGCCCCTCTCTGTCTCTCTTCTTCTTCTACTCTCTCTGTGTGCGGCCTTGGTGCGCACGTGTGGGTGGGGCGGGTCACACGCCTTGCCTGGTCCGCCTTCCACAGCAGAGCCGCGTCGTCGGCCAGCCTCCTTCGTCTGTCCACCCTCCGTGACCCCACACGCCGCGGCAGGGGTGTGGTGCGTGTCGCGGCTCGCACCCCGCTTCGTTTGCGGCACAGCAGCACAGCGCCTCCCCCTGTTTCCGTGGCGCTGTGCTGCTGTCACGCGTGTGCCGTCGTTCACGAATTCGAACTCGCGTCAACGCGTGCGACGGTGAGGAGGACCGCGGCGATGAGGGAGTCTCCTTGTCTGCCTGCCCCCCCCCCCCCCACGCTGATGGGCGTGCTGCGGATGGACAGGCTGCGCACTGATTTCGTGACTTGGGTGTGTAGGCTGCACTCGCGTCGCTCCCTCGTCTGAGATTGTATTGGTGTCGGTGTGTGTTTGTGTGTAGCTGCGCCGCTCGCCGTGTGACTCGTGGCGCACCTCCCGTGTGCGTCTTGCCTTCCCGTGTCCCATCGGTGATGCGCTGTTTCGTGTGTTTGTGTTTGGCGTCGCACTTGTGCCCCACACCGGACCTTCCACCTTTCCCTTAACGTCGTGACAGAGACACGCGTGTGACACACAACGTGATGGAGGTGACTGAAGGCGTGCGTGCGTGTGTCCGACTGGAGCGGGCTGCGCAGTAACGCAACTGGCAGCCTCCGCGGCATCACGATCGTGTGGGGATTGCCGAGGGAGTGTGGGTCGAGGGCGTTGTCGTTGAGAGGACGCCGTTGTGGAGTTGCGAACGCGCACTTGCATCGTCCGCGGAGACCGCTCCTTTTGAAAATGTTTGCTTCCCTCTTCTCTTCTCCGTCGGGCACTCCGCTGCCCTCGCACCCCTCCTCGCCGTCCACAGCTCTGCATCACCCACCGCAGTTCCGCTTCTACTACATGTCCTGTGTGTGTGTGTGTCTCCCCGCTCCCCTCTCCGTCCTTTGGGCGCGCTGTCTCTGAGCCGTTGCCAGCAGACGGCGCTGCCCCCCCCCCCTTCCCTTCCTGTCCTTTCTCCCTCTCTCGTACTGGTGAGAGCCACGCGCGGCGCATTTTCTGTCTTCTGCCCATGTTCTTCCTCTTGCGTGTCTCGATGGATTCGCGCTCCCTCTGCTGCTCCCGCAGCCACCACAACAGAAGACACCCCAACCGGACACCCAACCGCCCTACACACAACCGCACACGCCTGCGCACACGTCCACAGCGGCGATGGTGAGGTGCAGAGGGCGACGGCAATGCCGTTCACGTTTGCCGTCCGCCCTCCACCCAGTGGGCGCGCGCCGCAGCGGTGCCCCTCCCCCAGCACCGGGCAAGCAGCCTACGTGCTGCTGCTCCTCTACCCCTCTGTGACGGGCATCTCTCCGCGCACCCTGCGAGGCGGCGCAGTCACTGGACAGCAGGACCAGGTCCCCCCCTCTTGCGCCGGGCTGGCCTGCGCCGCCTTCGCACACGGGGGCTGCTCCGGAGGGGGCGGCTCGACTGCTCCACCACACGCCTGCCACTCTTCACTTCCCCCCTCCTCCCACCCCTACGCACGCACGCACGCATCGCCTCTTCGGCTCCCCTCCCCTTCCCTCGTCTCCCTGCTCCTCCGCGCATGGGCGTGTGAACACGGCAGCGGCATTCACAGTGTCATCCACTACCCCCGCCTTCCTCGTTAGTCTCCGCGCCCGCACACACACACACACACACACACACTCGCCTTTTCTTTCCCCTGCTTGCGCTCTCTCCCCCCACTCTCCGCCTCGCCTGCCCGTCTTGTGCGGCACTCGTGTTCCCCTTCGACACCAGTGCCTCGCTCGCTTCGTCGCCGCCTTCGCCTCACCTCCGCCGACTCCACTCTTGCTTTCCCCAGAGCTGAGCTGCGACGGCGCGGGACTCCCTTCCCACTCCCCCCTCCTCCTCTCTACCTATCTTGACCTCCCCGCCTCCTCGCTTGCCCCCCCCCCCCCTCACGCGCACCCCAGTCGCACTGCCGCCGCGTCACACACACGGGCGCGACTCTTCGGGGACTTACCAAAGCGCCGGCTGCGCCACGGCACTCCACCCGTGGTGGGGCGGCACGCCGTCTGTGGTCAGGTCGCTCTTCTGTCCCTCCCTCTATTCACACTCCCGGTGCCTGCACGTACGTGCTTGCGTGTGTGACGGCGGCGAGGGTTCAAGAGCCGCTCCCCCCCCCCCCCCACACACACACACACAAACACACACGCAGGACACCGCGCCCCGGTCATCCGTCCGGGTGCCCCGCAAAATGGAGTCCCTGGGCCGCCACGTCTCGCCGCTGGTGGCGCCGTCGCCAGCCCACTCCCGCACGCTCTCAAAGACCACCGTCACGAGCGCCAACCTCGCGAGCGTCGGCGACGTCAACCTGCCCCTCACCCCCGCCGGCCACAGTGCCGGCGCACCGGAGCGCCAGGTGCCGCATGGGGTGCACACCCCACGCCGCCGCCCCTCCGTCCTGGACCAGCAGCAGCAGCAGCCCACCCCGCGCGGCTCCTTGCAGTGGCCCTCCACCCACCGCTCCTTCTCCAGCGCCGCCGCCACCCGCGACAGCTCCCGCCACTCGCAGATAGCAGACCGCGTCAACATCACCGGCGTCAGCGTGTCCGCAGCGCTCAGCCAGCACGGCCACGCCCGCAGCAGCGCCTCACACACGCCGATGTCCTCCCACGACGAGCACAGCGAGCAGCGGTCGTCGGTGATGAGCGGGGCGGGGCGGCGGGGCCGCAGCCTCGGCCGCCACCCGAACGCCCCGCCGCTCGTCGACGTCGGCGACTCGCCGTCGTTCAGCGTGCACAGCGCGGTGCACAGCGTGTGCACGACAGCGCTGTGCACGCCACGCGACGGCACCGGCGCCGCCTCCACGCACGCCCCCACCGTCGCACCGGCGCTGCCCGGGGAGGGGGTACCGACGCCCGTTCCCAGCCCACCGCCCCTGTACGACTTCGAGGCCGAGGCGCACCAGTTCACACGCGAGCAGCTCGAGGACCGGGTGGAGCAGATGCGGGCAGCCAACGTGGTGCTGCGCACGTCGGTGCTGCGCCTGCGCGAGTCGCTTGCGACGCTGCAGGAGGGCATGCGAGCGAACTACGCGGACCTCGAGCGGCGCCAGGAGAGCATCGCCAACATGCTGCTGCGGCGCCTGGAGGCGACCAAGCGACGGCGCAGCAAGTTGGTGGCGCACCTGCGTGTGGTGGAGGCGGACAAGGCGTCGCAGGAGGCAAAGCTGCGCAACACGACGCAGAGCATCAACGACCTCTCCAAACATCTCAAGCGCGAGGAGCAGGAGATTGCGAACCGCCTGCAGCACCGGCTTGCCCGCCTGCACACCCAGCGGCAACAGCTCGACCACGTTCTGGAGGAGCAGACGAGCTCTCTGCAGCAGCTGGAGCGACTCGTGCAGGAGGTGGAGGACATGGACCACGGCGACGCCGCCACCGACCTCGCCGCGCGGCCCACCAGCGCGCCGCCGTCTGCCGTGTACGCGGCCGTGGAGGGGCCGCTGGCGGTGGCGGCCCCCTCGGCAATGGCGGCGGCGGCGACCGGCTTGGCGAGCGGCGACTCCTCCACGGTGCCGTCGGTGATGCTGACGAGCGTCCCGGCCGGCGCCAACGCCGCGGCGGCGTCCGCGTCGCTGGGCAGCAGCAGCCTCTTCGCCCCGGTGCACGAGCGCAGCAGCAGCCGCATGAGCGCTGCGAGCTCCACGACGGGTGGGGCGGCGGCGGCGACCACGGCGGAGGTGGCCTACGACCCCACGGCGATGATCCGGTACCTGGAGGAGGAGATCGTGGCGGCGGAGGGGCTGCGCACCGAGGCCGTGTCCCGGGCGGAGAAGTACGCGGCCACCTGTGACCGGCTCGAGCGGCGCCTCGCCCGGGAGCGGGAGCAGCGCGCCGAGCAGCAGAGCCGCACCGAGGCGCTGAAGCAGCAGCTGCAGGATGCCAGCACGGCGGTGAATGAGAAGGCCGCCGCGCAGGAGATGGCGATGGAGATGGAGGTGGATCGGCACCTGAACAGCTCGCGCTTCGGTGGCGACCTCGTGTCGAGCGCGAGCAGTGCGTGCGCCACGCCAAAGCTGCGCGCCACCAGCACCGCCGCCAGCCGCGGTAACTCGACGTCGCCGGCACTGGGCCGCCCGTGGTCTGGTCATACCGCCGGCGCGCCCGACCTCGAGTCCCGCCCGCAGGACTCCTTCCTCCTACCCAGCAGCAGCACGTGCATCGCGGCGGCTGCCCCGAGCGCTGCCGCGGGTGGCGGTGGTACCGGCGTGGGCGACGTGGCTGCGCGGCCGGTGAGCGTGGCGTTGGGCGAGGCACCGCCACAGCTCAGCTCCTCCGTGCTCCCGCACGGCCCTGCCAGCCGCGATGAGACGACCGTCTCGTCCGAGGGGACACCACACACGCGACTGCTCGTGCAGAACACGTCCCGCATGGCCGCCCCGCGCCCCGTGACGTCCGCGGAGAGCACGCCGCGGCGCACCCCACTGCCGACGCCGTCTCTGAGTGGCCTTCAGGGCCCCGTGCTGTGATGGCCGCAGCCCCCCACCCCACCACCACGGTCAGCAGCTTTGGCTCCGTTTCTCTTCTCCCCGCCTCCGGGTTCGCGTTGCGGGGGAGAAGGCGGACGCGACGCCTACGGACGGCGACAGCAGGGCGCGCCTGCCCTCTTCTTTTATGTGGTTTTCGCGTGTGCGCACGGGAGTTGTGGGGGGGGGGGCGTTGCCGTGTGGAGGCCTCACCGCCGCTGCCGTTGTCCTGCAGCTCTGGCTCTTGCTTGTCTGCTTGCTCCCCCCCCCTCGGGGACTCGCACCACCGCCGTTCTCTTCCGGTGCTTCGCTTCTTTGTTTTCTCGCGCATGCACGTGTGTGTGTGTGTCTCTCCGCGGCCGTCTCGCGCGGCGGCTCGTCACGGTGTGCGACTGAGGTGGTGCGCGCCCCTGTGCAGGCGCAGCGCGTGCACGGGAGGAGCGGCGTCAGGGCGGGGCGGGGGGAGCGATGGGAGCAGTGCTATCACCTGCTTGCGCCACAGGAGCAGCAGAAGAAGTGTCAGCGTGCGGCGCTGCATGGGAGTGGGCCGCGCCGCGGCGAGCTCTCCCCGCCCACTTGTCCCACTGCCGCCCCCCTCACGTTCCCGGACCCTCCCTCTCCTTTCCCGCGACGTCCATGCAAGCGGGTGTGTGTGTCGCTCTCCTCCCCCCCCCCCCCNGGGGGGGGGCTTGGAACCCTCCTCTGTCGCTTCATCCAGCGTCTGCTTCCCGCGCTCCTGGTCCACAACTTCCCATCCCCCACCTCCCCATTCCGTATTATCGCCTCGGGCCCCCTCGCGTGGTGTTTCTCCTCCTTCCACCTCCGCGTGAGCGACAACGCCCGGTGCGGAGAGCGCGCGTGGGGCCCCGGCGTGCTCGTCTCCTCCTGCGTCCACCGCCTCCTCCGCCGCCTTCGTGCCTCCCCGCTTGACCTTGCCGCTTTCTCTTTTCCAAGGGCGTGCACCTTCGCTGCGTGTGCCACGGTGAGGGCTGCCACACATACACACACACGAGCTCCATCCTGTGCCGTGCGCTTGGTGGTCAAGGCGGGCCGCGGCTGACGGGCGTGGTGAGTGGAGGAGAGTCTTGTGGAGCTGTGCGGTGCTCGAGTGGCGACTACGTAGTAGCAAGAACACACGTGAATGCTACTGTAAACGCAGACGGCAGTGCTCCCTGAGGGCGGCGCCGACCTGTGCGAGGTCGCAGCTGCGATGAGTTGCGCGGGTGCGTGGTACGCACAGGGAAACGTATGAGATTCTCGTGCCGCCGGTGCCGTGGGCGCCACCAGGTACGGCTTTACACCCCCTTTCTCTTTCCGCTCCCCCCCGTGTCTTCGCCGTCGCCAGCTATGGGGTGCGCCGACGATGCAGACATGCACAGGGGAATGCGACATGTGAGTCCCACCCCGTCTCCCGCTCTCCATCGTCCCTTCTGTTCCCGTTGCCGGCTTCTTTCACGTATTGACGTGGAACTACACACTCACACAAACACGCACACACGCACTGCATCCAGTTGAGGTGCGTGCTTGTGAACTCGGTTCTCGCCGACGCTGTTTACGGCTCCTCACTCCTGCTCCATCAGCCCTCAGTGTTGCCTAGTCGACACCCTCCCCTCCCCCTCTCCTCATCCCCCCCCCTCCCCCCCACGAGCACGCGCGCACCTTCTCGCGTCATATCGCACCGCACACGCACTACACCACTCCCTCCCCCTTCGCGCACTGTCAGGTGTAGACCCCGCTGCCGCGCGCCCGCCCCTCCCCCCCACGCCCGCACTCCCCGGCTTCACATCGACCTCCCTGCTCACGTTCTCGCTTCGCTTGCTCTTCTTTCTGGCGTGTCCTCCTGCTTTGCGTTTGCTTGCCTTCGCTTTTTGTCATTGCTACCTCATTTGGCCGTCGTCAGCGTCCCCTTCCCCTGTCCCAGTCACTTGCATACACACACTTACACCCCCGCACTGACACACACACACACACACACACAGACACCACGACACGAGTGTGCGTGCCGGGCCCGAGCTGACTCGCGCAGTTGCCTTGGCGCCACGGACGGCACAGTGCTGGCTAGTCATCGCCGCGCCTCCTCTCCTTTCTGGCGCCATCCTTGCCCTCACGCGCCGGTACTTCACGCCAGCGCTTGTCTCACTTGTTCCCTCACTGCATTGTGTGCTCATCACCCCCCCACCCACCTACTGAGGCCGTTCACTTCTCCGGCAACCTCCGCCACCGCCGCCAGCGCCGCCGCCTTCGCTCTCCTTGTCTTGCCTCTGCAGCTGCGTGGGCTGGCGCCGTTCCGCCTTCGCACCATCAACGCATCTCGGTGAAGCGCTCTCGCTCTCTCTCTCGGCCTTGTTCGTCTCTTTAACTTCTTTGTGTTCCCGTGTGCGAGCGCAGCCCCTTCCTGCTGTGCTTCCCCTGGTGTTGAGTGGCCCGCGGTTGCTGCTGCGGCTCATCAACGCTCCACCGAGCACCCACCCACACCACCGTGTCGAGCGAACCCCGCGTGCGGCGCAGACGAGCTCGTTACCGGTTGGCTTGTGCCTCTCCCCCCTCCCCTGCGTGGTCCTCCTGCTGTGTGTGTGGGCCCCGCAGTGCCGCATCACGTTTGTGTCGGTCTGCCCGTCCTTTTTGTGTAGTCATGAAGCACGGTCCGCGGGGCAGCCGGTCCGGCAAGGGCGTCGGCTGCATCGCCGTCGGCCTCTTCGCCTTGGTGCTCGCCATCGTCTTCGTGACGGCGTACGGCGTGGGCAGCAGCACGGCGAACCCGCGCCAGGCCCGCCACGTGCGTCTCTCGACGGACAAGGTGCACCAGAGCCGCAACATCCTCAACCGCTGCAATCAGGTCCGCACCGACCTCAAGAGCGGCGGCGTCGTGACAACCGCGCAGGCCATCGCGGAGGTGACGGCGATGAAGGAGGAGGTGGGCAAGACACTCGCGCTGGAGCGCGAGCGCACTTCCTCGGCACGTGGGCTGCTGCTGCAGTGCCAGGACGCGCTGGAGAAGCTCCGCACGAGTCTTTTCGGTGATGCCGGAGACAACGTGACGGCGCGGCTGCAGGAGTTGAAGGCGCAGCATGCGCAGCTCGTGGCGGCGCACGCGAAGCTCTCGCAGGGTGACTTGAGCACAATGGAGGTGCACCGGCGCAGCGAGATCGGCGCGCTGCAGGCGGCCCTCGCTCGGCAGATGGGCGAAGACCACCGCAAGATTACGAGTTCCGGGAACAGCCCCGCCGCGTGCGCGAGGACCGCGGCGCGGTACTCCGTTGTCTTCGACCTTGGCAGCACAGGCAACCGCGTGCATGTATACAAGTACACCGTGTCACCCACCGCACGCGAGGAGGCACCAGTGGCTGCTGGCAAGGCTCGCGATGTGATCAGCGAGATCGACCTTGTAGAGGAGCTCTTCGAGCTCAACCACAAGGCGCTCAGCAAGTTGCCCGACCCCGTGAAGGAGGCGCCGGAGGCGCTGCAGGAGCTCTTCACCAAGGCGCAGGTCTTCGTCCCGGCGGAGCTGCACGGGTGCACGCCCGTGGAGTTCAAGGCCACCGCGGGGCTGCGCATGCTTGGCGCGGAGCGGGCGGCGGAGATTCTGGCGGAGATCCGGCGGCGCTACCTCAACGAGTCGTTCTGGATGCGCGGCCACACGCCGGTGCGCATCCTCGACGGCAACGAGGAGGGGCCGCTGGCCTGGATGACGGTGAACTTCCTGCTTGGGGCCTTCGGGGGCAACACGAGCACCGCCGCCAACACGAGTGCCACCCCGCCATCCACCGTCGCCGTCATCGACCTCGGCGGTGGCTCGACGCAGATCGTGTTCGAGCCCGGCGCGGACGCCTTCAGTGCGATGCACCCGCAGCTGCAGTACTCTGCCAGCCTCGGCAGCCGGCACGTGCGTGCCTACCAGCACAGCTACGAAGGCTACGGCCTCCACGCCGCCACCCGCGCCCTCCTCTTCGACGTCCAGGGCAAGCGGCCGCAGAAGCCCGGCGCCGCACCGACCACGAGGACGGCCACCACGGCGGACCCCGCACTGAGCGACGGCGACCACGAAGACGCCGTTGCGGCGCCGCCGCCGGTGGTGCCGACGCTGCCGCCGCCGGTGCTGGACGCGGGCGTCGTGGAGGCGTTCCCGTGCTTCGCCTTCGGCTACGAGGACGAGCTGGGCGTGCGGAACGTGAAGACGAACGAGGCGGGCGCGGCGGCGGTGCTGCCGAGTCTGGAGGCCTGCGCGGGTCTCTTCCGGGACCGGCTGCTGCGGCCCGCGGCGCTGCCCTGCGCAGCGACGAACTGCGGCATAGCCGGCGTCTTCCAGCCGCCCTTTGCCAACTTCACGGGCGACATCTACGCCTTCTCGTTCATCTTCGACCTGCTCGAGGCGGCCAACGCCTCCCTCGTGCCCGCGTCGGCGGCGGTGTCGAAGGAGAAGTTCGAGGTGACGCTCAAGGACATCGCAGCCGTGGCGGCTGGGCACTGCGCCAGCTTCTCCTCCGCCCGCATTGCGGAGATGAAGGCAAAGGGCGGCATGGGAAGCCTGAAGCCGGAGTACGAGTGCATGTACTACTCCTACGTGTACGCGCTGTTGCGAGACGGCTACCAGGTGCCGGAGGACCGCGTGCTGCACGTGGCCAAGAAGATTCGCGGCTACGAGACGGCCTGGTCCCTTGGCGCCTCCCTCATCTCCCTTGCGTAAAGGGGGGATGCAACGGGCAGAGGCGCGGGGACGGTCGGCCGCGCAGCGCTGCTGCACCAGCGCCTCTCCCTCTGAGCCCTACAGCTCAACTGCTAGGCCTCGCTGCGAGTGCACAACGGGCTCCTCTTCGTTTCCGCACACGAACACAGAGACACAGACGAGCACACTCGCGCAGCTACTCATCTCCTTTCTTGGTGAACAACACATTCGAAAGAGGTAAACCAAGCACAATGCTGCAGGGCGGAAGGCAGGCAGCCTGCGCATCACCAGCGGCTAGGCCCATGCGCCAATGCGACGGAGCTGACTCATCGGCGCTCCCTCGCCATTGACGTGTAGTGACACCTAACAGGTGTGCGTGCGTGTCTGCGCACACGTCGTGATGTTGTGTCGTGGTCGGGAGGGAAGCCACACACGACACCAGCGACCACGCCCGCGTGCCACCCACCATCGCCAAGCATGGTTCCGCTTCCTCCACTTCACTGTCACCACCGACGACTCCGTTCTCTACGCCTCTCTGCTGCCCTTGCGCTCTCTGCACTCGAACGTCACCGCTCTGCCGCTGCTGTCGCTGTTGGCCGTCGACCGCTGCACTCGCCACTACCCCGACACCCTCACTCAGAACCCCGCCTCCCCCGCCTCTCCCGGCCCCCACCTCCCCCGCCCCCTTCCCAGTCCCCTCGGTGGCTCCGTGCCTGTCCTCGTGTCGGTGCGCTCCCGGTTCTGCTCGTCCTGTCTTCTCCTTCCTCTCGTGTGCGTTCTTCGCTCCCCCCCCTTCCCTTTCCCGCTCCAGCATTTCGTGCGTGCAAGCCCCACACGCCACCGCATCGGCGCGCACGGACAGCAGACGAGGCGCGGCTCGCACCCACCCGGCAGCGACCACTCGCTCTCCATCCCCCCCCCCTCCCCGCTCCCCTTGGACCAATCCACCGGCCGTGCACCTCGTCCGCACATACGAGTCTCCTCTTTTTCGCCTTTGCCGTCTCGCCCCTCGAGCCGCTGCTGCGTCTTCTTCTCTTGTCGAATCGGCGCCCCTGTATATACCCCGCCGCCACAAACTCTCCCGCCTCGTCTATTTGCCGTGTTTCTCTAGCACCCCTCGCGCCTCCTTCCTCACACTACCCCCATCTCCTCGACCTGGACCCTGCACACACACACACACACACACGCTCACAGGCACGGATACAGACGTCACCGCAGGCGAGCAAGCAGCACCACTTATACAAGTCGAAGCACACGCAGCTCGGCCCTCCCGTGTCTTTTTCTTTCTTTCTTATTCGCGCGTTCTTGCGCCGCTCTCGCACCCCCTTAGCCGCGGCAATGCTCTGTCCAGCCTACCCGCCGTGCTCGCCACTTGTGGAGGCGGACTCGGCGGAGGTGGAGGTGCAGCAGGTGTTGGAGGAAGGCACCAACACGCTCTTCTTCAGCCACCACTTCCAGTGCGCTGATGTCCCGCCCGGCATTGCCGCGCTGCGCGACCAGCTGGAGATTCTGCACGTGGACAACAACTACCGCTTCACGAGCGTATCGCCCCGCATCACGGCCTTGACGCACCTCCGCTGGCTGAACGCGAGCTACTGCGCCCTCCGCAGCGTTGACCCGTCCATCAGCCGCCTCTCAAAGCTGGAGCGGTTGACGCTGAACAACAACGTGCTCGACTGGCTGCCGCTGGAGATGTGGCAGCTGAAGGCGCTCGAGGAGCTGCACGTGGGCAACAACCAGCTTCGCGTGCTGCCGGGCTGCCTCCTCTTCTTGCCCCGCCTGCGCGTCGTGGCACTCGAGAACAACCCGCTCTACACCCGCGAGGCGATCGCCGGCGCCGCCCCTGCCACCTTCATTCCACCGCAGCGCAGCGTGGACTGCAGTGCGTGCTGCATCCGGTCCCGTTACTACCAGGTGCTTGTCACCTTCAACGCCATCGCCGATCTGAAGGAGGTGCCCTTTGTGCACTTCGTGTGCTCCGAGACGTGCGCCAACCATATGCGTGACCGCCTCGAGACGTACGACCAGGAGCGCCGCAACATGCGCAAATGAGAATCGATCGCACCTCACGTGTATGTGCAGGCCCGCCATCAAGCCTACTGACCTCTTCTATTGTGTGCTGACAGGGAAGAAAGTCGCGGTCGGCGGACGGCGGCGGCCCGCTTCTACTCGCCACCCACAGGCCGCATCCGTTTCCCGCTCTTAAACTCTTTTTTGGGGCACTGCGTTACACGCCCTCCTTCCTTCCTCCATGCTGATAAGCCGCTGTGTTTGTCTTCCTCTCCGCGATCGCTGATGTGGACTCGCACGTGTGTGTGTGTGTGCGCGTGTTCGTGTCCGTATGCGTTCTCCACCTTCTTGCTATGTACAGCCTGGCTCCCCCGGGGAGTCCGGACCCTTCTTGCCTCACCTGCTCCATTCTTGTCCCGTCTTGGGTCTCCGCTCCATTGCTGGCCCACCCTCTGCGTCCCGCTCCTGCGTGTGTGCGCGTGCGTGTGCTCCGGTGGCCTGCGCGGATGCGGCCCCCTCCCCCCACGTGCGCTGCGTGGCTCCTCCCAAGGGCGCGCCGCCGTCCCCCCCCCCTCTCCGGGGGAGGGGAGGTTCACAGCCAGCCAGAGAAGCGACGTGCCACGCAAGTGACAACGAGGGAGGGAGTGCCCCCGGTGGGGCGCAGACGCTGCTGTGCAGCCCATGCGGTCGTGCAGGTGCCTGCCGCGCGGTCAGAGTCGGACTGCGGTGCCTTTCTTACCCGCTCCGTTGGAACAGTGAATCTGCGAAATAAAAAGAAGGAAGTTCAGATGCACGTCGAGCGGCGAGTGCACTCCGCGGCGGCAACGGCATAACCCCGCCTCCGTCCCTCCCTCGCCCCTTTCCCTCCCGCCTCATGACCGGCCGCCCTACAGCGCCCCTCCCCCGCTCACGCGCAGCGCCGCCGCCACGGCATCGTGAGCGCAAGGGCAGAGGAGACGACTGAGCTGGTCGTACGAAGCCCGCCTTTCCACGCCAACTGAGCGTCCCGCCTCCGGCACGCGCGGCGGCCTTGCCTTTCCCCACTTCCCCCCCCTCGATGTCCCCTCACGGTGCCGCACACGTGCGCGTCCCACGTCTACACCCGTGCCTTGACCTGATGCGCGCACCACGCCGAAACCCTCGCCCACGACCGCCGCTCTCACACACCTCTACGCATAGATCCTGCGGCGACTCCCCAGGCGCACTCGGCTCCCGCTCCGCCGGCTTCACAGGGCCGCCGCAGTGCCCCTCACTCCCCCCCCCCCATCGTGAGGAGGCAGCCGGCACAGAGAGGAGGCCGTTGAGGCCGCCGCCTAGTCGCTCCCCATCGCAGTGCACTGGACGACGTTCACACACACACACACACACGCACACACACATAAAAACTCATACACAAGCGCTGCGCGTGCCCGCCGCCGATCAGCTGGCTCTCACCCCCCCCTCCCTTCCCCGTCATCGCGACATGATGAGCGCCCCTCTCACGGAGAATGACCTCTTCGGCGCCCTGCGCGGCTACGCGTCGACGCTGGAGGTGCAGTACATGATCGAGGAGGAGGTGAAGAAATTTCAGGAGAAGGTGCTGCCCCGTCTCCTCACCGAAGCCCTCGCGGCCAAGTCCCCAGCCCCATCCACCACCGCGAGAGACGCGAACGGAACGGGTGGCGTCAGCGATGCACCAGCCAACAACGGCCAGGCAGCGGGAGCCGCCGTCGCGAGCTCGCCGCTGCGCTTGTCCTCCTCGTCCCCCTCCGCCTCCCCTGTAGCCGGCGCCGGGCTCGCAGCGCCGCACACGCCCGACGCGGAGTGGGCGCAGACCTTCATCAAGGCCCACGTGGAGGACGCGCTGAGTCGCTGCCTGCCCACCATGATCGCTGCCGAGGTGCAGCGGCAGCTACGCGGCGCGAGCGACGCAGCGGCCCCTCCCGTGTCGCCGCGCTCCCCGGGCCTGGGCGACGCGGCCGCGGTGGTGGCGGCTGCGCGGTCGCGCGTTGGGCTGCCGCCGCTGCCGCCGTCCCCACCGCGGCCCCCTCTCGCCCCACCGCGCGACGGCACGGCGGCCACCGCACCGGCCGCGGACGCCGCCTTCGGCTCCAGCCTTGCCCACACGCACCACCGCGACGCGGACGGCGCGCCGGCACAGGATGAGGGCCGGCGGCAGCGCGAGCGCATCTTGGGTGCCATCGCGGACATCGAGCACCAGGTGAACGGCGTGCAGCGCGAGCTCAACGTGGTGCTGCAGCAGCAGCAGCGCACGCGGTGCCGACTGGAGTCGCTCTGCGACGCGCTCGAGCCGCCCGCGCCGGCCGCGCCAAGCCACACGGCGGGCGCAGCAGAGACGGCGTCCGAGTCGCTGTGCACGGTGCTGGAGCGGGCGCTGGATGAGCGCGAGGTGAGTGTGGTGCGCACGCGGCTCGCCACAGCGCTGGTCGGGTTGCTGCCGGCCCCGCCGCCGACTGCGAGGTCGACGCTGTTCGCCAACGCGAGTGTCACGGACGCGATGGAGAGCAGCGGGCAGTGGGCCTCCGCCTCGCACGCCACCGTGGTGTCGCTGCTCCCCCCCACCGCGCCCGCCACCGGCCCAATGCGTGCCGGCTCGCCGCGGCTCTCGCTGCGGTCCCCGGCCCGGCTGCACCGCGACCCCGGCACCACATCACCGCTGGCGGCCCCGCTCGCCTCCGGACCGGCGTTCCTCAGCACCGCCGCCCCGCGCGTCTCCTCGCCACTGCGCTCGCCGTCGCCAACGGCCGTGCCGCCCTTCCACGCCGCGCTCTCCTCTTCTGTCACGGCCCACACGGTGGACTTCACGCGCACCGACGCTGCCGCCACCACGGCCGCCGCCGTGCTCCCTGCGCGGCCGGTGCGCGCCATCACGACGCGCGGCGCGGCCAGGGACGGGGCGTCCTCAGCGGTCGCGGCGTCTCTGCCACAGAGTGTCACAACGTCGCCCTCCCCACCGCCGGCGCTGCGGCAGCCCACTCGCCTCCCCAACGACGACGCGAGCGCCGCCGCTGCCCGGTCGACACTGACGCCGCGTGAGAGGACCGGCAGTGACACGCGCGGACGTGCGACCACAGCCGCGGCAGCAACGGGCACCACCGCGCCGCCGCGCCGCACGTCGCAGGGCAGCTTCCCACCGCCACTCGCCGCGATGCGCGGCAGCCCTACGAAGCTCAGCGGCAGCCCGCTAAACTCGCCGAGCCGTCCCCGCGGTGGGCGGGCGGTGGTGCTCGGCGTGGATGCGGTGAACATCCCCGCTGGCATGCTGCCGGGTGCCCTCGGGCGCCAGGGCGCGGTGCGGGTGCAGTCGGTGGCGGCACGCCAGCTGGCCGAGCACGCCGGCATCTACCGCGGCGACGTGCTCCTCTCTGTCGACCGCCGCGCCGTGCGAAGCTGCGAGGAGCTGCGCGACGTGCTCGCTGCGGTGCCGCTCTCGCAGTCAGCCGTTGCGGTTGAGCTGTACCGGCACACGGCGCACCAGATCATCACCGTCACCCTCCGTCTCTGACGACCGTAACGGGGTGGTGAAGAAGAACGTAAGCGAGGTGTGTGTCTGTGTGTGTGTTTGCGTGCCTGCGTGCGGGTCTTGCGCTGCTGACACGACCTCCCACGTCGGCCGCAGTCCTCGCTGTGCGAGTGCTGACTGGCAGTGGGCTGGCCCCATCCGGCGAGGCAAGCGCACGCGTGATGGCGCCGCCGTGATGTGCGAAAAAGATCAAGAAGGAAGTGAAGAAAGAAAGCGAAGGACGAGGAGGGCGTTGGCGGGTGACACTCGTAGGGTCTTCCGCTCTGGCTTCGTCCGACCGTGTTCAGGGGAACAGCCATGGCAAGCGAGGGTGCGCACGCATCGACCACGGCAGCCTCGTGAGTGAACGCTTATCTCGCGTGTGCCCGCGTGTGCAGGTGGGTGTGCAGGACGTGCGCTGCTGGCGCCGACACGGTTGACTACGCTGGCACGTGCCCCATCCCTTGTGACGCCTGCATGAGCGCCCATGAAGCTCCACGGACTGCACGCCTTCGCCGCGCTGCGCGGCTCCCTCTGACCCCTTTTCCTCTCTCGTGCCACAACTTATCCCTTCCTTAACCGCGTTCTCCCGTCCAACCTCGCTCGCCCACCGATCGAAGTTGCCGCTCCGCGCGCTGCTTAGTGGCACTGAAGCCTCGGGTGAGCCGTGCAACACGAGAACGCTGTGTTGCGGACTGCTTTGCCTCGCACGGCCCATCAACCAAGCGCGTCCCCTGCTGTTCGCTTTGGCACCCACTCACACGCAGCCACACCTACACACACAGGCACCCATCATCGTGCGTCACCGCAGGCATTGAAGTGGTGGAGCTGCAGGGGCAACTGCCACGTCCGTGTCGCCGTCGATCATCAGCGAGAGGCCCAAAACGCACGAAACCAACCAAATAGGCGACGATGCCGGCCAAGAAGAAGGAGGTGAAGGTGGACGAGCCGCTCTTCGTGGACGAGGAGGGCAGCTACGTGCACGAGGTGGAGGGGGCGCGGTACAAGGGCGGGGTGCGCCGCTACGCCCACGCCGGCGGCACCGACGCGGCCGGCGCGCCCGTCCCCCCGGGCCGCCCCACCCCGGGGGCGTCACCAGGTAAAAGCGAAAAGGCCGGCTCGCCGAACGCGGCCAGTGGCACTGGTAGTGCCGGCACGGCCGCGGGCGGCGTCCCACCGAGCGACGCGCTGGTCTTGCGGCATGGGCGCGGCGTGTACACGTGCCCGTCCTTCACGTACGCCGGGGACTGGGTCGAGGACGAGATGCACGGCTGCGGGCAGCTTGTCTTCTCCCAGAGCGGCAACGCGTACGAGGGCGACTTCTATCACGGCTGCTTCTCTGGGCAGGGGACGTACCAGTGGCGCAGCGGGGCCGTCTACAATGGGCAGTGGCGCGCCAACCGCATGCACGGCGAGGGCGTCTACACGGATGCGCAGGGGCACGTGTGGAAGGGGCGGTACTACAACGGGACGGGCCCGGGCCTCATCCGCTTGTACCCCACCCTTGAGCGGGTTGACGTGGCGGACACCGTGGCGTCGTCACCGAGCGGCGCCGCAGCCACGACAGCGTCCTGAGTGCGCCCGCCCACGTGACCTCCAGTGTCGACCTCGCAGCGGACCTCCCACGACGCGGGGACGCCCCTGTCACCGACCAGCCCTGCGGGGCCTCGTGTGCGCGCCCCTGATGCTTGTCGCCTTCAACAGAGATCAGCACAGGAGGGGGGAGGGGAGGGGCGTGCCAGGAGCTCTCGTGCACGGGAAGGTGTGCTGCTGAGTCGTACCACAAGGCTCTCCACCCCTCCTCCTCCTCCTCCCTTCCGCTCTCCGCTCCTC
Organism: Zelonia costaricensis; assembly: GCA_030849075.1. NCBI lineage: Eukaryota > Euglenozoa > Kinetoplastea > Trypanosomatida > Trypanosomatidae > Zelonia > Zelonia costaricensis. The sequence continues at coordinate 1,225 of JASAOO010003260.1, read as the reverse complement.
CCAGCCCCCCCCCCCTCCCCGGGCTGACGGGGTACCCGCTCACTTTCATGTACAGCGCCGCTGAAGGCGGCCTTCTCTCCTGCGCCGCAGGGCGAACAACCTCGCCGGGCGTCGCGTAAAACTCAGCCAAAGCGCAGGCCGCCCCCTCCGCCTCTCCTCTTCTCCCACTCCGTGCGGTTCTGACGATGTAGGGGTGCCAAGGCGTCGTTGGACCGCCTCGATGCGAGTCTATCGCCTCCGGTGGCAACGGTGGCACTGCATGAAGCTCGAGATGACGCTGTTGCCGCGAGGATGGAGCGTACGCAGGCGTCGCACACCTCTTCGTGTGTGTGTGTGTGTGTGTGTGTGTGTGTGTGTGTGTGTGGTTGCTGAAGGCCCCTGCGGCTGGTTCAACTGCCTTGTTCCGCTCCGCCATCGCCGCGTGCGTCCATCGACCTCCATCACGGCGCTATCCTCGCCGCCTTGCATCCACTTTCTCCTTTAATTCTTGTGCGCCCTTCTTCCCCTCCCCCATTCACTCCCTCCACCACCACACCCACCCACACACCCATTACTCGCCCGTCTGCGAATTGCCGCCCTCACGGCCGCCCTTCCACAGCTGGCTTCTCTACGGCCCCGCAGTGTCCACCTTCACACCCACTCCTTGCTTCCCGCAAAACTGGCTTCTTTTCCTCTCCACGTTCTTCTTCCTCCCCCTCTCATACACGTATAGGGAGTGCCACACCTTCTTTTGTGTCCCGCGCCGTCTTGCTCGATCTTGCACCACCGCCATCACCGCTACTCGTACGCCTACCCCATCCCGTACCCCAATCTTCGCACGGCAGCACACACACACACACTACACACACAGACACGCACAAAGACAGACCGTTCGCTTTGCCGCCACTCACACGTCTCCGTCAATCCGTCTCCCTCCCCTCTTCACCCCCTTTCTCGCACGTAGTCCACCCCCGACGGCGTGTACACACACTGCCGCAGCGCGTCTGTCCCGGCTCTTGTTGTTGTTGTCGTCGTCATCGTCGTCGCCGTTACGTTTGCTTTCCTCTTCCTCCCCCTCCCTCCTCCCCCCTGCGTTGTGTGGCAGCCGTTGTAGTCGGTGCGCCATCAACTCTGAAAACGAATTTCCCGTTTGGTTTTGTGTTCTCCTTCTCCACTCACACTCCTGTCTTGCTTCGCTTTCCCTTCGCCCTTTTTCCTTCTCTCTTCGTTGTCGCACTTGTCCCCC